>JANZLH020000365.1:206469-220019 GCA_026770325.2 Erythroxylum fimbriatum
GCAAAATGATTTCTTAAAAAGTTTTGAAATCTACCGTTTCTCCAAATAAGGCATGTTTTCTTTTCCCGATCCAACACATATGATATGCTTTAGATACATGTTTGTAGGCATCTTAATGATCAAAGTAAGGCCACTCACTAATAAGTTTGACACTTATAAGAAACGATCGAATCACACAATGCAAAAGCATTTGAGGCATATGTCAAACATGATAAGTGAGTTGTGTGATTTTGGTCATGATCAATAAGAAACAAGTGCAAGTTGTGACTCAATCATTACCTCATAGTTGGGAGCATATGAGGATGCATCTATCTCATAATGAGAGTATCAAGATGATGGAAGATGCTACAAGGAATCTAATACTAGAAGAAGAATGTTTTGAAACCTCAAAGTTGTCCTCAAAGGTATATGCAATTAGTTCTATCTTATACAGAGCTGTGAATCGGAAGTGTAAGCATCATGATGGATCAAACTGGAAAAAGGGAAAGAAACATACCTACTATACCCAGGACTAAAAGAAGGCAAAATGGAACCAATATAGAAAAGGAAAATGTCCTTTTAAGAAGCATAACATAAACAAAGTCAAGTGCTTTAATTATGAACATAAGGCTCACTTTGCTAGTGATTGTAGTGAGCCCAAAAAGGTACAATCTTTTTGTAAAGACATTTGTTCTATGAATGTCTCTTGTTTTATTTTACTAATTGAGTCACATCCTTTGTGGGTTATAGATTCAAGAGCGACCAACCATATAGTGAAGGATTGAGATGCCTTTATGGAATTTTGAAAAATCCTGTATAGAACACGATGGATTTATATAGAAGATAACTTAAGGGTTACTATTCAAGAGATTGGAACCTGTAAATAGACATGCATGGTGATCGATCCTTGATCCTACATGAAGTATTGTATGCTCCAAAGATTCGATAGATCTAATCTCTATGTTGCTTTTTAATAAGTCTTAGCTTTGATGAAAATTTCCACAGTGGTGATATGAATTTATATTTTGGACGTAATTTATTATGTTCATGGATTTATATTAGATGGCTTTATTGTTTTAAATATTGTTTATTCAAATAATAATATAAGTTATCCTTTGTTTACATCATATATTAATTCCAATAATTATGCAATTTGTGGCACACTAGACTATGTCACATTAGTCAAAATTAAATACGTCAATTAGCTAAAAAAGACCTTTTAGGGAATTTACTTAAAGTATATTTACCTATTTATAAACTTTTTCTAGTAGGTAAAATGGCATGAAAGTCTTTTGGAAAGGAAACATGAGCTTCTTATCCATTGCAATTGATTCATTCAGACATTTGTGATCCAATAAACGTAAGGGCACGTTATGAGGCTTTTTATTTCATCCCTTTTATAGATGAATATACATAGTATGTTCATGTTTATTTAATTTCTAACAAATCAAAAATATTAAGTTGTTTAATAAATATATGAATTTATTAAAGAATAAACGAGACAAGAAAATCAAAGCATTAAGAACTTATCAAGGACAAGAATTCTTATTTGAAAAGTTCAAGATGTTGTGTGATGAAAAAGGAATAGAAAGACAATTAACTATTCCTTGAACCCCATAATAAAATGGCATAGTGAAAAGACTTAATAGAATGCTACTAGAGATGGTTAGGTCTATAATAGCACAAAAAAATCTACCTATCACCTATAGGGGTGATGCATTGCTTACAACCACTTATTTACTTAATTGAGTGCCCAAAAAATAGCTACAAACACTTTATATGAGTTATGAACAAGAAGAAAACCTAATATGAAACATCTAAGACCAAAAGGATGTGCTACTAATGTTCATAATCTCTCTCATAGATATAGGAAACTAGGCCGAAGAGGGAAGAAAAGCATCTTTATTAAATACTCTGAACACTTAAAAGGATATGTGTTCATAGGTAAAAAAGGTAATAAAGAAGTAATTGAATTTGAATTGCGAGATGTCTCATTCTTAGAGAATGATTTTTCAAAGCAAGGAGAAATAGGAAAATATAATATTTCTATGTGAAAATCATGATCAGAATCATTCCATTACTGAGAATAGTGAAGAAAGACTTTATTCGAATGGGAGTAATCTGGAACTTGAAGAATTAACTCAAGGATAGTTAAGATTATAATCCACTGAAATTTTACCTATCATATTTGATCTAAGTGGAAGTAATTAAGAAATTGATGAATTTGTTTCTCATGTCGAAGTAATTATGGTATAATTCCCCAACATAATTTTGAAATAAAAGGGGAAATTCATATAATTATCATATAAAAAGACAATGAGCCGAGGAATTTACATGGGCTCTGAATGGTATTGCTAAAGAAGAATGGATGAAAGCATGAAAGAGAAAATGACTTCCTTAAGCTCAAATAAGGTACATTACTTAGTTGATCTCCTTAACAGGAACAAAACTATTGGTAACAAATGTTCTCTTAAAATAAAACAAAATGCTAATGGTAGTATTAAAAGATACAAAAACATGCCTTATGCCTAAAGGTTATAGATAACGAGAGAACTTCTGGTTTCTTATGTGGAACTGACTGTGAACTTCTGGTTTCAGCCATGTAAATAATAGTGTATTTAATGTATTTCTTTACTATGGTATTTTGTAAATGTTTTGTGTAGCTGGTTAGATGTGCCTTCGTAAAAGGTTATCTTGGTTGGTATATTCGTGTACGCAGGATGCTGTGGTTGGTTCGATTCATAAGGAACTATTTTTGTAGAGTACCTCATGTTCTTAGGTTAGGTTACCTTTCTGGTTTTGGGAGGGGATGGTCTTCAAAGCAACCCCATGGTTTGTACATAAACCCTTTTTGATTAATTTAAATTTCTGATTTACCAAAAAAAAAGATATACATAACAGGAGGGAGTTGTTTATGACAAGACCTTTTTAATTGTTATGAGATTTGCTTTAATTCATCCAAACTAGGATATAGTGACCAATTTGGATCTTCAATTACATAAAATGGATGTAAAGATAACCTTTTAAAGAAGAAATATGTATGAAACAACATGTAGGTTTTATAAAGGTAGGCCAAAAACATAAAGTGTGTCAGTTATTGAGATCAATTTATAGTTTAAATTAGTTACATTTTTATAACTTTAATCATTTCATATGATTTTTATATGCTTGATGAACTAATGTGTATATATTAAGAGATCCAAAGATAAATTTGCAATTTTAACTTTATATTTGGATGAAATTTTGATTGCTTATAATGACTGTGAGTATTTCAACCAAATCAAAGATTAGTTGTCATATAACTTTGAGATGAGTTAAGATTTCAAAAGATCGTTCAAAGAGATTACTATCAATTTCTCAAGTGACTTATATTCAAAAGATTTTAGAACAATTACATATGCAAGATTGTAAACCAATAGATAATCATATTATTAAAGGAGAAGGTATTATGAAGAAGTTTTGCCCATCTACTCCATAAGAAAGGGAAAAATGAAGAAAAATCCATATTCTTGTGTAGTTAGAAGTCTCATGTATGCCATGATTTCTACAAGGTTAGATATTTGTTATGTGGTTAAGATAGTAAGCATATATCAATCAAATTCAAGACAAAAACATTGGAAAGCATTAAAGAGAATATTGAGGTATTAGAAGGGTACTATTGATTATGTAGTATGTTATCAAGGAAACTACCTACTTATACAAGGGTATATAGATGAAGATTGGGGAACATATTTAAATGTAAGAAAAAACTACCTCTTTTTTTCTTACTTAACAATGATGTTATATCTTGGAAAAGTAAGAAACAATCACGTGTTGCTTTATCCATAATAGAAGCTGAATTTATAGAATTTTCAACAACACAAGAATTCATGGCTTAAACTATTCTTAATTAGTTTAGGGGTCACTCAAAGTGAGACTGATATAGTAATAATCAACTGTGATAGTCAAGCGACAATTGCTTCCACAAAGGACCCTAAATTTCATTATAAAACCAAGTATATAGATACCAAGTTCAATTATGTAAAAGATATAGTTACACGAGGAGAAGTGAACATGAAATATATATCTACATGAGATATGGTGGTAAACCCAATGACAAGGAAAATTTCTCAAGATATATATATTAGGCATGTGAAGTCACTATGATTACATATATATTGAAATGTCATCGATTAACATTTCTCCATTTTTATTCATTCTATATATTTTCATGTATAAATACACATATAAGTTGACATTGTTTATTAATCAATAAGAATTATTTAATATTTGATTCTAAAATATGTTTACTTTGTATGACATATTTTTTATGAATTAAAACTATGTCGAACAAATAATGGATTAACCGTCCCACACGGGCAATTGACTCTAGTATTTGTGATTATTAAAGAAGAGGCATGTTTTAAGGTGATGATAGAGAGCTAAAGTAAGAAAATTTAAATTTAAATGTCGAATTAGATGATAAGTTAAAAGGAAATTGGTTTGGAGCGATCATATGGTCACCATATCTGTCTAGAGTTACCATATTAGAGTTTAGGAAGATAAAGCTAAAAGTAGATAAGTGAAATCAAGTTAAACATTAAGTATGTTTGAACTAACATCTGTAAGATATTGCATTTATTGAAATACGTGCGCTCCTAATTAATAGGAGATGATATAGCATATGACTTTTACCATGTGTGCACAAATGACTATAAAAGGAATTAATATAAGTCAAAAGATCTCAACATGCATTATATGAGATCTTAGAGACTAAGTGAATCACTTAATATACACTTAAGGCTCTTATCTGATTCTGAAGAATTAAATTTAAGGTTTTCTACTTTAGAATGTTATCAGAAGATTATGTTTCATATGATCTTATGGGATAATTTTTGAAAAGCAAATTAAAATCAATTCAAGGGAATTGAGAATAGAGGAAGGTAATTTTTTGATTGTTAACTCGTATAAAAAATTGATATTCAAAGGTGGCCACTGACTCTGAGTAAAAAAATTGAATACATTTATGAAACGATAAAATAAATGAAATCAAATGATATTAAAATACGAGATAAGGTACAACACACAAAATCTACTCAAGGATCGACTCATTAATTGAGACGTCATATATTCTTAACAGATATATGATTATATGCTCTTGCTATATGTTAGTCGCTAAGGATATTGGACAAGTATGAGAAAATGCAAAAATCATATTATCTAAACTCATCATATGTAAGCAGGAGATGATAACGAATAGATAATCTTGATGAGTTTAGGGATTTGATCTTTCATTTGTCAACTGTTGATGGTCAATTAATATATTGACATTATCCACAAATATGAGATAATGTTTATTTGGATGATCTGATACAAATCTTCTAAAACAATGGATATATAAAAGGAGATAATTAGGAAAAAGGAAATAAGTTTCTTCAAGAAGTCCTTTAACCTATAAATTGTAATCAAATCTAAGTAAGAGATTTGATTGATTAATGATGCATATGTTTTTTTAAGATCCTTTATTTATCTATATGTTAGATAATATTTCTTACACCTATAACCATACTAGAATTTATCATTGGCTTTAGTGTGCATTCAGATTATAGAAATCTTAAGGGAGAAGATCTACATCAATGACTATTTTTGTTTAATCGCACTTTTCATTGAGGACATATCACCTTTCTTATTAAATTCTTAGAAACTCCATGGTTATTGTTACACCAAGAAAAAAAAAGGAAAAACTCCGTAGATGTTAAAACAAAATAATTGAGAATAAAAAAATCATATAAGTCACAACTTTTGTGGCTATTTATATTAGAATTTGTACACTTAAGAATTCACTATATTTGAAGATCACAACATTGCTGATAAGGTAATGGGTTTTACTTAAACATCGTCCTAAAAGATATTTATTTATAATAAATAAAATTACTTACGTTATTAAAAGGATTCAATAAGATGAGAGCTTGATAGCTAAACAAGGTTTAACCTAGATAAGATAACAAACTAAAATGACAAATAATAGAAGGATGGATAAGAAGAGAAGGATGTGTAATAAACTTGAACAAAATCATTTTAGAGTCTCCAAGTTCAACCCTAACATTTAAAATGTTTAAAATAGACTATCAATGTTCTGTTAAATCTTCCATCAGTTAAATACCACATTGATAATAATGTGACACTTTTTGTATTTTAAAAATCGGTTGGTGGATCCCATTGCCATGTGTAGGTCACATGATATAGTAAACCCCACTGACATATTTTTAAAAATGACAATTTATTTATAAACTTAATGTGACCTACACGTGACAGTGGGATTTGCTAATAGATTTTTAAAATATAAAAAAATAAATGTCAGTTAGTATTGACATGACATTTGTTTAATCTCATTAAATTTACCATCTATTTAAAGTCTACTTTGAACGTTTTTAATAATGTTATAGTTAAGCATGAATGCTCTTAAACATTAAGGTTCAAATTATATTATAATAAAAATCTTAAGGTTTAAATTAAAATTTTATCATAACATAAATTGAACCCTAATATTTTAGAGGGTTCAAGTTCAATTTGAGTGTTTTCAAAATGTTCAAAATAGACCCTCAATGAATGAAAAATTTAACAAAATGTCGTTAGTTAAATACTACGTCGGTGATAATGTGATGCTTTTTTATATTTTACAAATATGTTAGAAGACCCCACTATCATCTATAGGCCATATGGCATAATAGCCCTACCAACATATTTTTAAAAATAATAATTTATTTTTAATATGTTAGTAGGACCCGCATAACATAATGTGACCTACACGTGGCAATAGGAAATATAAAAATACATTTCATGTTAGTAATGTCGTGAGATTTATTAATCCTATTAAAATTTTCATCCATTTAGAGTCTATTTTGAATGTTTTGAAAATGTTATAGTTAAACTTGAAAGCTCTTAAACGTTAAGGTTCAAATTGTATTATGATGAAAATCTTCAGGTTCAAATTACACTTTTTGTCTTCTTCCAAATTCTATTGTTATTTTTATAGTTTGTAGTAAGATTACTAAAAATGCATAATATTTTCTTATTTTTACTAGATGGTGAAATCTAGGTTTAAAAAAGAACATTTTAAAAAATTAAGTACACCTGAAGTTAAAAGTTAGAGGATCAAACTAGACCTTTTTTCCTTAAAAAAGTTGAAGAACTTCTCTTTAAGGAAAAAAGAAAATAAAAGAGAAAAGTTATGATGGCAATTATTCTTTAAATTAACTCAAAAGATCAATATAAAATGAGAAAGATGATGTAAATCGTAAATTATTGTAAATTGTAAATTATATTTTTAATATTTTAATATATGTAAATTAATAGTATTATTAAAAAAATTTAGAAATTTCAAACCTAATTATAAGTTTCAATCTAACATATAAAAAATAAATTTTTAAAAAAGAAAAATCAAGTTTCTATCTTTTTTTCTTAACCTCCCGGTTGTTTGATGACAACTAAGGAATATTTTAACTAGTAACTTTACTCATTTTTTCCCACATATGTCTTTATAAATAGTTAATTTGGGAGTCAATGTAAGCTTCTTGTTAAAATTCTTGTAAAACCTCATGATGTGCATATTGTTCCTTTATTTATGACCAAGGAAAGCCATACATTCTAGAACTTATGGTTATTACTTACATCTCCAACTACTAAAATGAACAAATATTTCCTACTATTTTATTTCCAAATAATTTTTTTACATCTTTAAAAAAGTATTTCAACAACTAGTTATTTACGAGGAATGAGATTTCTTAGTGAATTTCTTTACAAGGAACTTCTATGATAGCATGAATTTATGTAAGGAAGAATTTACAATATGAGATATTATATGATGCAATATTTATTTCATTTATTACTGTAACTTAAGACAACAACTTGTCTTTCATAATTTCATCCAATTCAATTAGTAATATTTCATATCAAATACAAAATGGTAAGACTCTCAAAGAATCAAAGTTAATGATTCAAGATGTGGAGCTTAGTTAAGCATATATTATTTGATAAGTTTAAAACTAAATTAGATAATAGAAAATTATAAGATATCCAAAAGGTTGGAAACAATTTTTTAGATCTTTATTCAACAAAATGCTTAATTTAATATATACTTATAAAGAGAATTATTCTCAAATTGAGTAGCAAGAGTAAGATAAAGTTTGAAATAGTTAAAATTTTATAACAAAACATATAAATGGAATTAGTATCTTTATTTGATACTTTGATATATAGTTAAAAGGGTTAAGAGATGTTGAAAATTTCTCTTTTATGATGAATTTAAAAGGTTTGCTTTAAAGATAAATATGGATATAACATGTTCATGAGAACGTTAGTATGTTATCTGCACTCTTTAGTGGAAGTATGTAGATGACATACTACTCATATGAAACAATATTTCATATCTTTAATTATTGAAGATATGATAGTTAAAAACAAATATCAATTAGATATAAAACATAATAGCTTAAATTATTATAATAAAGATCTATGGAGATAGATATAAAAGTTGCTTGCCCCTTTTGTTCTTTCTTTCTTTTAATGAAACCAAAATGGCCCTTTTGCCCCTCCTTATAAGCCTTAAACCATTTAACCTTAAGTGATCTTCCAATTTTGCCCTTCATGCATTCTTAACACTTTAATTCAATTTAATCCAATCAACCTATGCCATATGATCTTACTCAAATTAACATGCTAATTACTTATATTAACATGTTAATTAATTCCTCAAAGTCATGTAATAATCTATTCATACCTCCAAATTCAATTAAATTCATGCCTAACTTAGGACATTTTTTTCTAATCATCAAATTGAAGGAATTTGCTAAAAATTCCTTTTAGGGAAATGTTCCTCATTGTCTCAATTTTATAATGACACCAAAATCATTTAACTTGGCTCAAAACTTCAAAAGTTATACCCCAAACATTTTCAGACCATTCTTATGTTAAAACATTTTTCTTGCGATTGACTTCCATTCGAAAATTGAAAATCTTAGAGACTAAATTAACATTCGATTCCTTCAGAACATTTGTAGCCTCATGTCTCTAATTTAATTTGAAACAAGAATCAACTCAATTGGAGCTATATAGATCAAGATATCTCCAAATTACTGAAGCATGTTCAGAAAATATCTAACTCCTAACCTTTTATCCAATCCTCTCACTTTGATTCAATCAATCTTTTTCAAATCAATTCCAAAAATCATAAATTTGGTATGGAGAGATAGAGGGATGTCTTAGAAAACTAATTCTTTAAAAATCGAATCAATCGAATGTCGGACGAAAAAGTTATAAGCAAAATAGTGAAGGAAGGCCAGCTGAGCCGGCGAGTCGTGTCGCGAGGCTGCTGGCTACGATTTTCCTTTTTTTTAAAAAAACCACTGAACTTCAAAAATTCATAACTTTTGACTCCGAACTCCAAAAATTACAAATTTTGTACCAATGGAAAGATAAAAGAACGCTCTACATCTTTTATGAAGGACTTAAAAACGAATTAGGTCTCTACAAGGGTCAAAAAGTCCACACAAAGTGACTATTTGTCAACTTCATCCTAAACAACATCAGAATTTCTAAACATCATAACTTTTCACTCCATTGCCCAAAAAATCCATACGTCATATCAATGGAAAGATAACAACAAGCTCTACAATTTTCATGAAGAACTTACAAACCAATTCAGCCTCAAAAATTTTCAAAACTTCACTTCAAGCTGGCTGTCCAAAAATGTCTCCTAAGTAGTGACACAACTTCCAAAAATCATAACTTCCTATTCCATTGTCCAAAAATTTCATACTTTATATCAATGAAAAGATAAAAACATAATCTACAATTCTTATGCAGACCCTAAGAACAATCTCTAAATTTAAGAGGGTCAAAAGTTCACTCAAAGTTTCTGTCCCTAAAAGTCCATCCTAAACATTGACAAGACTTCAAATTTTCATAACTTCTAGCCCCGATAACGAAAAATTGCATACTTTATGGCGTTAGAAAGCTGGAAACACAACCTACAACTTTCATTAAGACCACTTTGGCTAATTCTATCTAGATAAGTACAATTTTGCCATTGAAGTTTCTGAACACCATTCCTATACTTAGGAAGGTTTACCAATACAACAACTTCTCATATTCGCCCACTACCAGGTCATCCCATAAAATTTTCCAATCTTCAACATGCCATACCGAATCCAATAACCAAATCATCTCAAACACAAGTCAAAACTCCAACATGCTATTCCACAGCAAATACCCAACAGCAAACTCAACAAGAAAGAATATGCGCATATACATTTCTCTTTCACAAAAGTCATACACAATCATGCACAAAACACCCATTTCATGTATTAATCCTCAAAATATCATTGCAATTGCTCCAATTATCATTACCCAAATACAACATTAAACACCACTAATTCCTCATTTAATTTCATTTAATAAATCAAATTTTCAAGAAAAAGTTCGGGGTCCAACATCTTTACAATCCAACTATCTCCAAATCTTCTTTTGATTCCTTTTTCCTATATATATATATATGTTTTTCTATTTTCCATAAAAATCCCAAAATTTTCGAAATTATTCCTAAATTCACCAAAATTCTTAATTACAATTTCACTAACCCATACAATTTCCAATGTAAAACATGCAAAATTATAAAAAAATTCACAAATCAATCCAATTATACCCGGAATTATTCATGAATGCATGTACAATTATTTTCATGTGTAGAAAAATTCACTATATGCGTATGACATATTATGCATGAGCATCAAGAAGCATTTCTAAGCCTCCCATAAATCACTCACATTTACTATTTTCACATGGCCACATGTAATGGAATGTTACAACTCTCCCCTTCTTAAAAGAAATTTCATCCTCGAAATTCTTACTTGTTTGCTCGAACAGGTGGGATATTGTCTCCTCATATTCTCCTCTGTCTCCCATGTTGCTTTCTCAGTTGAGTGGTTCCTCCAAAGGACTTTCACTAATGGAATGACCTTGTTCCTCAACTGCTTGATCTGCGATCCCACAATCTTGATCAACTCCTCATCATAGCTTAAGTTACTAGCAACCTCAATCTCCTGAGCTGGTATCACATGTGTCGGATCCGATCGGTATCTTCAGAGCATACTCACATGAAACACATTATGCAATTAAGACATCTCATTGGTAAAGCCAACTTATAAGCCAAAGGTCCAATCCTCTCGATATTCTTATAAGGACCAATGTACCTAGGGCTCAACTTGCCCTTTTTTACCAAATCTCAACACTCCTCTCTAGGGTGACACTCTCAGGAATACTCTGTCTCCCACACTGTACTCTATATCACGTCGGTGTTGATCCACATAACTCTTCTGCCTATCCTAAGTCGCTTTAATTCGACTTCGGATCAACTTCACCTTATCTACTGTATCCTGTATCAACTCTGGGCCTTCAACCAATCTCAAGCCCTCTTCATCCCAATATAATGGCGACCGACATTTTCTACCATATAGTGCCTCATACAGTGCCATTCCGATACTACGGTGATAATGGTTGTTGTAGGCAAACTCTATCAATGCCATATATTGATCCCAATCTCCTCTAAACTCCAATACACAAGCTCTAAGCATATCCTCAACAGTTTTGATTGTCCTCTCACTCTGTCCATTTGTCTGATGATGAAATGCTATACTAAAGTTCAACTTAGTACCCATAGTAGATTGCAAACTCCTCCAAAACCTCGAAGTAAATTTTGGATCCCTGTTCGATACTATAGACACTGGAACCCCATGCAGTCTCACCACCTCATCCACATATTTCCGAGCCAACTGATCAAGTGAGTTATTTTCTCTCACTGGTAAGAAGTGGGATGACTTAGTCAATCGGTCCACTACGACCCAGATTGCATCATGCTGCCTCAGAGTCTTAGGCAATCCCATGATGAAGTCCATATTAATTTGTTCCCATTTCCACTCTGGAATGGGCAACGAATGGAGCTTCTCTACCGGAGCCTGGTGCTCAGCTTTCACTTGCTGGCATGCCATACATCTAGATACATATTCCTTCACTTGCTTCTTTATTCGAGGCCACCAGAAATGTTGCTTCAGTGTGTTATACATCTTGGTAGTACCAGAATGCATAGCGTAGGCGGCCATGTGAGCCTCCTCGAGAATCTCCTTCCTCAAATTATCCACATTAGGCACACACAGCCTCTGTCTCAACCATAATGTCACATCCCTTAACTCAAACTCAGAATCTGAATTCACCTTTACTTTCTTCATAAGCTTCACCATATTAGGATCTTTGCCTTGAATTTTTCTAATTTTTTCATGTAGCATCGGTCTCAACTTCAAAGTAGCAATTGAAGCCCTATCCTGCTCTAGATGCAACTCCACATTCAGAGCTCTCAAATGAATCAAATTAGGTAGTCTCGATAACTGAATCTGAGCTGCACTGATATTAGACTTCTTGCTCAAAGCATCTGCCACCATATTAGCTTTCCCCGGGTGGTACTCAATAGTGCAATCATAGTCTTTCAGTAGCTCAATCCATCTCCTCTGCCTCAAGTTCAACTCCCTCTGACTCAGTAAATACCTCAGACTCTTATGATTTGTGTATATCTGGAAGGTCTCTCCATACAGATAATGTCTCCAAATCTTTATAGCAAAGACCACTGCAGCTAGCTCTAAATCATGTACTGGATAGTTTATCTCGTGAGACCTTAATTATCTCAATGCATAGGCGATCACCTTGCCATGTTGCATCAATACACATCCCAAACCTTGATGCGATGAATCACTGTACACCACATATCCTCTGGTCCCCGATGGAATAGCCAACATCAGTGCGGTAGTCAATCGATGTTTCATCTCCTCAAAGCTCTTTTGACACTCTTCATTCCATCTAAATACTACATTCTTCCTTAGAAGTCTTGTAAGAGGGGTTGAGATTAGAGAAAACCCCTATACAAATCTTTGGTAATACCCGTCCAATCCTAGGAAGCTTTGGATCTCTGACACATTTCTCGGAGCTTCCCAATTCATCATTGCCTCAATCTTCTTCGGATCTACTTGTATGCCATCTTCAGTCACTATATGTCCCAGAAACACAACTTGATCCAGCCAAAATTCACACTTACTGAATTTGGCATACAACTACTTTTCTCTCAGAATCTGCAAGATGACTCTCAGATGCTCAACATGCTCCTTTATGCTCTTTGAATACACCAAGATATCATCAATAAACACAATCACAAATTGATCCAGGTAAGGCTGAAACACCTTATTCATTAAGGCCATAAAAGCTGCCGGGGCATTTGTCAACCCAAACGACATCACTAAGAACTCAAAGTGCCCATTCCTACTCCTGAATGCACTCTTTAGTGCATCAGCCTCAGCTATCTTCAACTGATAGTACCCTGACCTCAAGTCCAGCTTAGTAAATACCTGAGCTCCCTATAATTGATCAAGTAAATCATCGATTTTAGGCAGTGGGTACTTATTCTTCACTGTCACCCGATTCAGCTGCCTATAGTCGATGCACAACCTCAAAGTCCCATCCTTCTTCTTCACAAACAGCATTGGAGCTCCCCA
>JANZLH020000365.1:227854-239293 GCA_026770325.2 Erythroxylum fimbriatum
CAAATTATGAAAGTTCGATATGAGGAACCAAATTAAGCACAAAAATCATTAATTAGGAGTCAACAAGTGCATAAACAGTTAAGAAAGTGAGGCTAATTAATAATATAAACTTGGGCTCAATCATACGCATTAGTTGGATCATATGCGGTTTGGCTCGGAACTTGGCTAACCTTTATCTCTGAATGAAGATCATTGGTGATGTGGCAAAATTATTGGGATAAATCATCAAAGAAGTGGGAGGACATGGAGAAGAACATGGATGGGTTGTCTTATCTTCATTTATCGCATGTTTCTTTTAC
Organism: Erythroxylum fimbriatum; assembly: GCA_026770325.2. Taxonomy (NCBI): domain Eukaryota; kingdom Viridiplantae; phylum Streptophyta; class Magnoliopsida; order Malpighiales; family Erythroxylaceae; genus Erythroxylum; species Erythroxylum fimbriatum. The sequence goes on from JANZLH020000365.1 coordinate 228,154, forward strand.
TGAGAAGTTAGAGAGTGGTAATATATGTGATTCACCCACTAAATTAGTGTCTAAAGTGGTTAGGAATGTCAACCACCAACTAAGTTAATAACATAGTCTCCTTGTGCCCACTTTCTTGTATGATTGCCTAACAAGTCTCCAAAAGCCTATAAATAACTCATTTAAGTAAATACTTCATTTATTAAAGAGAGTTGGAGCTTTTGTATCATTTGAATCAATTGAGAGAAATATAAATGTTGACAATTTTCTATAATGCTTAAAATATTTCTCTTTTTATTAATATCCATTTTATTGTGTTGCCTCAGTGAATTTCGTGGTTTTACTTTACTTTAGCCTTTGTGAGAAATACCTTAAACACGAGAGAATTGGTAATGTTGAGTTTAATTGCGAAAGTTCAACTATCATATTTAGACTTTGGTTTATTTTGTGTACGAACTTGGAGTTTTTTGCAAAGTGTTTATGACAACAAATAAGACAAACAACCAACATTATTTGTGATTTTTTTCTTTATTTTAAATCCTCCCCAAATTTTAGACTAAAATAAAATTAGGAACGGAATTTCTGATATTTTTAAATAATACTATCAATTCACTTGTTCAAAAATTTTTAAAATTACACCTGATATTTCATGTGTAAATTTATTTAAAATATCGAATAGAAATTAGTTTTATTACATTATTAAAAATATAAAATTTAACTAAAGAAGCTTACGTGGAGTAGCAATAGAAGTATGAATCAAAGTCATTGACACCATTATGTCTATGGATGACTGCCGAGAAAAGAGTTCAGATCTTCTATCCAATATTATGGTATCTTATTGTGTCTAATAAATCTCAGTCATTTATTTATGTGGATCCCGCATAGGTTCCACGTGGGTCTCGCAAAATAAATGGCTGAGATTCCATGAGACAGAATAAGACAGAATAATATTGGACAGAGGATCTGGACTCAGGAGAAAAAGGGAGGAGCCAGGAAAATTCAGGAAAAGCATTGGATGTGGCTGGTGTAGTGTTTATATTTGTTTATGTTTATATTTATCACTTGAACGAATCATTTTTCTTAAATATAAAAATATAGTATGATCAATTTAGCTAACTCTTCATGTTTGAAAATTTAACACCTGAAATTAATAAATTTAATCTTCAGATTATATATTTAAAATTACAATTAGTGCAATTAGTTGATTTTTTTAAAAATAATTCTTACTAATATTATAAAATAGAATAAAATTTTATATTTATATAATTATTAGAATATTAAGGAGTTAAAAATGTCATGTCATTCAAAGCATTAGTATTGTTTATTAACTTAAAAATAATTAATTTGAATTCTTCACTAATAAGTATAAATATTATTCAGTGAACATTTTATTTGATTTAAACAAAATACTACTCAATATAATAATAAGTATATGATCTAGTGTTTATCTCTAAAGATTCTCAATATAATTTTAGGTTATAATATGATTTATAAAACATTACATTAAATTTACGGAAGACAAAGATAAAAAATATATAAAGATAAAAATTTCAAGAAATCAATATATTATAGTAGATTTTAAATGAATTGTGACTTTGAACATTTTAAACCAAGTCATTATTGTAATTCTAAATGAACTATTTAAATTATTGTAGCAGATAGTACAGGATGAAAATGTAGACAAAAACCCAGCAAGTTATCAAAACATTTCTTCGTTCTAATTCAGGAAAAAAAAAAAAAAGGTTTTACATGTTGTCTCTCACTAGCCAAGCTCTTTCAAAATCCTTATAACGCATCCCCAACCTCCTTTGCTCTATGTACAATAAAGACGACACATAAAATGGAGCTTTTATCTAATAGATGCTTGGAACTTGAAGGCTGATGCAGAGACCATGTAATCAACAGATCTATACCACCTACTCCAACACTGAAATCTTATTTAGAAGGTGATCAATTGTTTTCTTTTCCCATAAAGTCTTGTCTTTGAAAGGTAACAAGAGTCATACGTTGTACGAAGCGACCATATGGCACTTGGTTTGAGCAGAATCTACTGTCAATAGGTAGCCACTGCTATTTGCATCTCCCTCTCACCAACTGGCAGGAAACTGACTCGCTTCTTCACAAACCAAAAATAAACAGTTGTAATTTACTGTCTCTAACATGGGGATCTACTAAGACATTCAAGTTTACTGGTTTGAAACAGTTGTAATTTACTGTCTCTAACATGGGGATCTATTAAGACATTCAAGTTTACTGGTTTTCAGCTCTGTCGATTGAAATTAATAGTACACAGACAGGAGCTTTACTAAGTCTAGGTTCAGTTTTATCATGCCTGGAAGATAAGCAGCATGTGGTTAGCATCTGTAATGATCAGTGCTTAACAATAAGCATATAACCGTTCTGCATTAAATGCTATCTTACAAGTCAGAATTCAATTCTAAGTCCAGTTTCAATTATATATCTGTGCAAGATGAGCAACACGTGGTTAAGATCCGTAATAAGTGCTTAAATATAAACACATAACATGCACTGCCTTGCTGGATAACTTACCGGTCAAAATTCATGCAATAATTACTAATGACTAATGAGTATTTCTTGATTAAGAAGAGAAGGCAATCTTTTACTATCAAATTGGAGTTAATCAATAGTCTATGCGATGTACGGAGAAGGAAGCTGAATGAATAAGAATGGTATGCTATTAAGTTCCTTTATTTTTATTACTAATTAAAACAAATTGAGATACTAAACAAATTAATGTTTCTTAAGATGTCTCATACATGGTGATTGTACTATATATCAACACCATCACAATTTATGAGAAGATCCTGGTCAATCCAACCAATTAATACAAGCTAGCTAGCATCTCTTGTTTGAATAGAGATGAAGAAATGGCCTATAATAAGCTAACTTCTAGTTAGAGAGAGAGAGGGAGGCTCCACAGGGCATTAATTAATTGACAAAAAGATCGGGCAGTTTCAAAGTTTTGGACTTTCGATGGTATTGACTACGAATGTAGCCTTCAGCCTAATGTCTAACTAGTTCTCCGGTTAGCTCCAAAATTTATGAACCCAAAAGATCTGATAAGATTGACACTAGACCTCGGTCATAGTTTGTGAGATCATAGACCAATAGCGTGCTCAATTACGCTAACTCAAATTGATGTAAATGCCCTAATGGTCACAAGCATTTATTCAAACTATATGTACATGTGTTAAATATAAATTTAGAAGTTTTGAATTCTTTTATTAAAAAATAAGTCAACGTTTCAATGCACAAGACTCTCCATTTTGCGGAAATATGGGAAAGGTCATAATATATGCGATCTTCCTATCACTACAGAAGAATTAGCATGGAATGTTGATGGCCAATTGTTACCGAAGTGAATTGCCAAAAAGAAAAAAAGAACAAGAAATTCTCACAGCTAACTGAAATTCTGTCAACATTCCTTTTCTAACTAGTGCCCTTTCTGAAAATGAATCAGAATATCGAATATTACTGAACCTTTGTTGAGAAGTGCTGAAATTATAAGATGCACCACATAGCATAAAGCCATCATGAGATTTCTTCGAAACTCTCAATCCATAGCATATATTGGGTCTCTCAGAAGATCTATTAATCTTAAGTTCTTGGTCACCTACTAGCTGAGCTAAATGTCTATACCACCTTCCCTTAGTCTACTTCGATTTCTTAGTAAAATAGAAATCCACACTAGGTAATTGCTACAAGAGCACGTTGATTGTACCAACCAAAAAAAGTCTCAACTCCGATATGCTTTCTTTAATCTAATAAAGTACCAGGAAACATGCCTTAAAAACAGGATTGAAGTTCGAAGAAATAGACAAGGAACTTACCTCACGTGATTTGCTGCTACCTTCGCCAACTCTACCATGGTCAGGTTTTCGAGGAACTTGTTGCCTCATCATGATCATACTACCCTCTTCACCATTTTGAGCAATTCCATGTAAGCCATTGCCATTAGCTTTGTCGGTGTTTGCCATGCAAAGATCCACAATCTTAGCAGCTGCTTCATCTCCATCTTTGCTTTCTTGCATCAACTTCTCAACCTCTGCCTTAGATAACCTCATTTTGATCCTCACCGCCCCACTCTCCAATTCATTCCTCGATTCCTCATGCACGTTGCTTTTGGGCTTCAATATCGAAAGATCGGACGTTGATCTTCGAGACAACATTAGGCTCTCGAGCCTGTCTTTAGCACTCATGTTAATCCCCGACCTAACCCTTCTTGGAACTGTCTCTGTTGGTGCCTTTGGCAACTCTACTAAGAAGTAAAGCCTCTTTGGCACCAGATTTTGTTGTGGTTCTAAGGGCTTTGCCCTAATGCCATAATGCTTAACAGCTTCGGATTCTAGTAGAACATGGCCTGGGAAGTCCTTAATCACCTCGGCAGCTTGCACCGGCGTCTTTAACTTGAGAGTTTCGCCGTTAATCTTCATAACTTTGGTAGTTTTTTTCCCTCCTAAGCTGTTGCCCATACTTACTCTATAACTCTGCGGTCTATAGTTATGGCTTCTCTTTTGATCTTTTTCTCTTTTGATCTCAAAAAGAACAAAAGAGCGTACCTTGTAAGTTGTTACAAGTGCAAAAAACATAAAGCTCGCAAGTACTGGCTGTAATTTAAAGGGAAAAGACGACATGATTAGAGGGTAGTTGTAAAATTTGGGCATGTTTTGGTCAATATTGAAGGCAGTTCTCAATTTGGTGAATTGTTTGACAAAAATAAAAAAAGAACGTATCCTTTCGCTTTCATTCCAAGCTAAACCAAACCTGGTATCCTTTTTACTTTTGTATGCTAACAACCGCATGTCTTATATTCAACGTACTGATCTCGAAATCTTGTCTTAGAGCTCCAAAATGCCCGTGATCGGTGGCAGGTATGAATACGTAATCAAATTCTGTTTTCAACTTTTTTTAATGATAATTAACGATAATCACGGTGGAGGGGTCCAAAATAATCTTGTTTGGTTTGAAATCAAATCTTTCATATGTGAATTTTGACTAGGTGATTATGTTACTGGATGAAATTGATAGCAATAAAAAGTGTTCAGACTTCTTTCTCAATTTTATTAAAAAATTTGATCCATTCAAACGTAAAATTTTAGAACTTTCCAATTTTTTCAGTTTTGTTTTCAATTTTATAGTTCGATTTACTTTAATAATTCTTATCGTTAAAAATCAATTAATTTATTAATTAATCTGTAAATTTTTATAAATCAAAATAAATTAATTAATTTTTATTTAACAACCCATTTTTTAATTAAACTTTAAATTTTTGATTAGGTAATGACAAATCTCTTCAATAATATTTTAAATTCTTTAATTTTATAATCATTTAATATTAATTACTTTTTAATCTTAAACTTCTTATCTTACTAATTTAACTTCTGGTTCGATTTTTAAAACATTGAAAAATATCAAAAAAAAAAGAATTTGCGTTCTAAGTGCTATTGAAATAATTTAGTTTGAGATTTGGTCATAAGGTAACTTGTCTTTATTATTATTATTGAACAACTATCTGTCTCTATTATTTATGATTAATTAAGAATAAAATAATATTATTTAATGACCCACAATTTAAAGTTGGTCATAATTTACATACTATATTATTATTATTATTTAAAGATAAAATTTTGAAAGATTATTATTATTACTAAATGGTAGGAGATTTTCTCCCATTAAGAGATACAATTTTCATCATGTTTGAAAGTTGGTGAAATTGAGGACAAGTATATGATTAAACACTTGACCCCTCTTTGTTGACTGTTAACGTCCATGTGGGGTAGAACTATATATGTTTAACTTTCCTTCAACTTCCTTTCATGTTTGTCTTTGTCCTGTATTGGATAGAAAGGCAATATATTGTAATTTAGTTTAAACTCGTGATCAACTATCTTGAAACTAGAAGTTGAGTGTGAACATAGAAGGTTCAAAATCTAATATGGTAGTCGGCTCATCAACTTGGAAGTTGTCATTGACTGATAAAGTATATTTGAAACTGTACCCTAATTTGCGAGAAACTGCATTTGAACGCGTCGACAGTTACTGACAACAATTTCTTAAAATAGTTACCCACTTTAATTTCTAGAGGCCCACTTTCTAGAAGCCCACTTTTGTGGCCCGATTACCGCACAAGTAGTAGTCCCCTTAAGCAGTTCGGAAGTTCTGGAGGACAAGTCACGTCAAAATAGGAAGGCGAGGAGCTAGGCTTTTGTATTGATTTATTACAATTGCAAATTAAATTATAAATAATTCAGATAACAAATTAAATTACATTTAGCTTATTTATATAATGTCCATTTGAATTGAATGATTTCAATTGGTTTAAATATTTTAAAAATAAAAACTAGTTTAACAATATTCAACTTTTTAAAGATTGAATGCAACATTTATAATATCTTTCAAAAACATATGAAATTTGCAATTATTTTGACTCAATTTCGAAGGTTTACTTAAGATACCTTTTTTTAACCCAAAAAAAAGACCTAACTATAAAAAAATTAATAATATAACTATAAGTTTAATAGTAAATACATATCATAAAAATTCTTATTAAAAAATATTAATTAGCAAAATTTGTAGTAAGTACACTATAAATTATAATTTAAGGGTTTTTTTATAATTCCTTATGCATTGTTTCTATAGGTTTAGGTTAATTTATTTTATATTAAGTAAAGTTTGGTGAATAAGTATAAAATAGCTTAAGAAGTAAAAGTTCTTAGAAAAATAAAAAAGAAAAGGTAAATATATGTTAACAAGTCGCTATTGGAAACTTCTCTAAATTATTTGAAAGCTTCATATTAGTTTCTTTAGTTTGAGAGTTTCATTTTTTTTCTCAAAACTTTTAGTGAATTATAACCAAGTTCTCTAACAATCTAAATTTTACGTGGCAGGTTGCGTACAGATATTTTTAAGTACGGATCCGTTGCCCACATTGTGTAGGGCTTATTTTCTTATGATCTAAGAGGAGAGAGATAAATAGGTTACAAAGGAAAAAGAGGAAAGGGTGGAGGCTGTTGGGTTCACTGTTCAAACACCTCCACTGCCAAAGGAGAGAGGCCGTCGTGTGTTCTCATTGTAAGAAGAATGGGCATTTTATGAAAGATTTCTTTTAACTCAATGGATACCTGAATTGGTGGTTTTCTGATGGCCGAGGCTGCAGTGGACGAGGATGTGGTGGATGAGGCACTGTAGGCAGAGGACATGTCGTAAGAGCAATGCAAGTCATGGCGAATGCTACACAAGTAAGTGTGAATTTGGTGCCACTGATGCTCGGGTAACTTTTGATGATCGAGTTAGGTTTCCTAATCTCTCCAATGATGACTCAATTAACTTAATGAATATGATTAACTCCCATAAGACCTCTAATTTCAACGACAAAAAATTATTTGGTAAGTACTTGAACTCTCAATGGTTGTTGGATACGGGTGATTCACAACACATAATGGGGATTCAACAAATTTTGATAAACATTCATGAACTTTTTCCATCACTAGTGACTCTTCCCAATGGAGATACCTCATCCTTCCATGCTTAGGATTAATATTGATACCTCATCCTTCCATGCTTAGGAGTAGTGACCTGGTCACAATTCTAGAAGAGGTTTATTGACTATTTTGTCTCCTTCGAAGCTTAAGAGGCACTCAAGCCAAAGTTACTAAATCTACGTTGAGGAGATAAGACGGTGAATGATTATATAACTGACTTCATTCGATTTAGTCAATATTCCCAAGAGATTATTTCATATGAGCTAAGGAAGAATAACTAACATGCATTAAGGTAACCCCCTTTCATTAGTATGACCATGATTCATACAAAAAAGTTCTTTATTTTGGTAGATATGCCCAAGCAGTTGGAAAGGATCCTCATGCAGTAATATGCTTTGTCTGTTCAAAAGCAAAGTAGGAAGCATTCAACAAGACGCTCTAGTTTTTAGAAAAGGTAGTAGCAACAATTAAAATTTTCGTCAGGGTACAATTAAAGTGTGAGCTCTTAATAAAGGGTTGTTCAAGCACATAGTAAGGTGAGATTTGATCATAAACATTTGGTAGGATTTAAGTTTTTGCCTGATAGTAGTAGTGGATAGAGCTTTGGACGTAGTAATTTAGGGCTCGATACCCTCTATTTGTTAGCAATATGGCAGGGCAAACGAAAGCCTATGCTGCATACCACCAAGAAGCTATTATAGATGTGCCAAGTACAAGCATCTTAACAGGGACCATCCAACAATAGGATATCAATAGACCTCTTCTAGTGTTATATAAGGGGACCACAATTTGATGCCCAATAGGGGAAAGGTTTTGTAGTGATCCATTTAGGAGGTAGATCTGGAGATCGTAGTCAGGGACATTCCTCTAACTCTTAATATACAGGTTGCAGTTAGGCTAACGTATTCAGCCTTACCCCACAAGATGCAGAGGCCTAAAAAATGATGATATCAGGTATTCTTCTCATGTTTGAATTACAAGCTAAAGTTTTAATATATCTAGAAGTGACCCATTCTTTCATATTACCCAGCTTTATTATGAGACTAAAAGTAGTACCAATAAGGATGAAAGAATCCTTGTCCATATCCATAGTTCTTAGTGATGCTATAAAGGTTGATTTGATCCACAACTTGTGTCCCATGGATGTTGATGGTAGGATATTTGTAATGTATGTTATGGTACTATTGATTAAGGATTTTGGAATAATATTAAGGATGGACTAACTATTTAATCATTACGCCACCCTTTATATAAAGAGAAGAACGTGGTATTTTAGATTTCAGGTGAGGTAGAGCTCCTTTTGAGGGAGATGAGAGGACTATCCCATCTAATTAAATTTCCTAATTAGAGGCCAACAAGATGCTCAATCAGGAGTGTCAAGGGTTTTTGGCCTTAGTTAAAGATACCTTCATAGAAACTACAACCTCCAAAATGTTCTTGTAGTTTGGAAATTTCAAGATATATTTCCTAAATAATTACTAAGGTTACCTCTAGACAGATATTGAGTTATGTATTGATCAAGTACCTGTTATAAATCCAATTTATATACCTCCATATAGAATGGCCCATATAAAGTTAAAAGAATACAAACGACAGTTGCATAATTTATTGGATAAAGGTTTCATTAGGCTTAGCACATCACCATAAGGTGCACCTCACTGTTTGTAAAGAAAAATGATGATTCTCTCTAGTTGCATGTTAATTATAGGCAGTTAAATAAGGTGACCATCTGTAACAAGCATCCACTACCCTAAATTAATGATTTATTTAATCAACTGTAGGTTTCTATGTATTTTTCTAAGGTCAACCTAAGATTTGATATCATCGACTAAGGATTAGAAGAGAGGATATACCTATAATTGCCTTCAGGACTTGATGCGACCATTATGAATTCTTAGTAATGTCATTTATCCTTAACAATGCTCTAGAAACTTTCACGGATCTAATGAATAGAATGTTTAAACCATTCTTGGATAGGTTTGTGATTGTCTTTATCAATAACATTTTGGTGTATCGCGAACAGATAAGGAGCAAGCCCAACATCTGAGAGTTGTGTTATAGACACTTAAAGAACATCAAATTTATGCCAAGTTATCAAAGTGTGAATTTTAGCTTAAAAGGTGTTAGGACACGTGATATTTTAGGAGTAGATACAAGTGGAGCCGAAGAAGGTAGAAGTTGTAACAAACTGAGAAAAACCAAAGATAATGACATAAGTGAAAAGTTTGTTGGGATTGGTAGGCTACTTTCGAAGAGTTGTCTAAGAATTTTCCAAGATAACATCCCCATTGACACATCTGACATAAAATAATGCCCATTTCATTTGGAATAATGCTTGTCAGGAAAGGTTTTAAAAGCTAAAAGAGTAACTATAGCTCCAGTCCTAGTTGTACCAATTGAAGGTGGATGATTTTAATTGTATTATGATGCTTCGAGAGTTGGCCTAGGTTGCATGATGATATCAAATGGTAAGGTGATTGCTTATACTTCCATGTAATTAAAAAGCCATGACCAAAATTACCCTACGCATAATTTAGAGATGTCAACAATGATCTTTGCTTTAAAGATTTGGAGACATTATCTGTATGATGAGACGTGTGAAATTTACACAATTCTTAAGAGTCTAAAATATATAATTCAATATAAGGACTTAAATATGAGGCAAAGAAGGTGATTAAAACTACTAAAAGGTTATGACTACACAATAAACTACTAAAAGATTATTATTGCACAATTCAGTATAATCTTATAAAGGCAAATGTCATAGCAGATGCATTAAGTGGAAATTCCTTAGGTAATTTGGCATATATCGTAATAAAAAGGAGCTCTTTGACTAAGGAGTTACATGATTTGATGGATCAAGTCGCTGAGTTTCATATTTCAGATTCAGGAGTACTATTGTCAAGCATCAGAAAGTAATCGACATTGTTGGATATCATTAAGGTCGCTCAAGGCCAACACCCTAAATTTCATAAACTTATGTATAAGTTTAGAGAAAGATGTGGCACAAAATTTAAGATCAATGGGGAGGTATGCTATGGATGTATTGGAGACTGTGTGTTCCAGATGTAGAAACTTGAAGAGGAGATTCAAAAGGAAGTACACTATGTGATAAATAATATACATTTGAGTTCTTTAAGATGTATTGTAATATTAAAGATACGTACTAATAGGACGATATGAAAAAGGATATGGCTGAATATGTCTCTAAATACTTAACTTACCAATAAGTAAAAGCTGAGTATTAGAGACCGCCATTGCTAATTCCTGAATGGAAATGTGAAAAGATCACAATAGATTTTGTGGTTGGCCTATCTTCTAAAAGGAATTGATATGATTCAATTTAGGTGATCATACATAAGCTACAATAGTTAGCACATTTCTTACCTATGATAACCATCTACTCTATGTCTAAGCTTGTATGGCTATATATCGAGAAGATAGTGCGTCTCCATAGGGTGCCCATATTGATAGTCTCAAACCAAGGATCACAGTTCATATCTTGATTGAAATTATAGGACGCATTGGGCACCATATTAGATTTTAGCATAACATTCCATCCTCAAACTTATGGGCAATCTTAATGTTGGACCCCGTTACCGGAGCCCAACTCCAGATCCTGTAACATGAAACTTAGTCATTTTATCTTGTAGGGTTTA
>JANZLH020000365.1:262913-329381 GCA_026770325.2 Erythroxylum fimbriatum
AAATCATGAATGCATGTACCTATGAATAAATGCATATGCAAGAAACCTGTTCCTCTATGATTAGAGGCCAGTAACATGCTCAGTCAGTGAATGCAATGAAACCTATCAGTTCGACCCAATATGACCATAATACCCTTGCTACCAGTAACGGGATGTTACACACAATCTAATCTATTTCTCTTAATATTGATATTTAGAAACCTGGGACAAAAGAAAAGCCTTTTACATTCCATTATAAAGAAGATACTATACTTAGGATTTCTCAAATATTTATTAAAAGATGTGGTTGGAAAGTATAAAAGACTTTTACTATTATTAAAATGTGGTTCAATCCGTTGGAAGTTCTACAATAATTTTCAAGTATTTGTATTTCCTGTCCTTAAAATGTTATTCAATAATTTTAAATGCTTGAATTGATTTCTCATAAATTCTTTTTTTTTTTGACGAATTCTCATAAATTCTAAGTGATTAAGTATTTTTAAGTACTAAAAGTTAAAGTCTCTAAACAATCATCACCTGACTTTAAATTTGTCAACTTGTCAACTAACTAGATAAATTACATAACTTATGAAAGCTATTACGTGCATTATTGAAAGAAAAGACATGTTTACTTTCTTAACCTTTGATACTTACTTGTTCCATCGCCATAGTTATCGTGAAAGTAACTGCTGTGTGGACTGGTTAGAAGATATGTCGGGAGTGTTTCCCGAGACTTGTCGTGTAATTAGTTTTTTCTCCCTTTCAAAAAAAAAAAAAGTTGTACAGACTCCTACAAGTTGGAGTTTAAATGGAAGAACTTTTTAAGTCTCCTCTGCACTGAGCTACAAGAGGTGATCATATTTATCCATACTTTGAAAGAAAGAACGCATACTCAGATAACTACTTCTATTTTTGAACAGATGGAAAGGTGAAAAGATATGATTTTAGTACCCAAAATATGGCCAATGAATTTATGAATCCTCCAAGTAAAAGAAGAATTACATCTCCTTTTGTCAGTTTCCTTTGGAGCCAACTTTTTTTTGGTTGAACAATAAACTGTTGGATCTCCAGGAGGACAAGCGAAGGGGACATCATTTCCTTTATGTAAACTCCTTCTAGCTCATGAAGCTTCTTTCCTTGGAACCCCACCAACTTGTCAAATTTCAGTCTCAACTAGTTAAGACAAGGAATTCTGCACATGCAAAAATGTTGAGCAGATGGTCTTCTCAGAGCTTACATCTCATCCATCTTGCTTACCAGAGAAACCAATTCGATGTTTTCAGTTACTTGAGTTTCAGTTCCTTCTTTTGACCCCGAGATTTCAGTTGGTAGTAAAGTAGCATTTTGATCAGCATTTGGAACCAGACATAGCAGACAAAGTGGAGTGAGTCTCAGTAAGTTACGGATCAAGATGGTCAGCCAGAGGTTATTAAAATTTACTCGGGTAACATGAAGTAAATGAAGAAGGAGGCCTCCAAGCCATGAAGATGAAAAATGTCCAAGGTTCTCAATTGACATGAGCAACGCGAAGAAAGTGCCTTCAATGCCAGCAGGACAAAGCTTGGAACAGAGCACAAGAAGAGGCATCCACTTGAGCCGTCCAATTACATGAGAGAAACTTGCATCAAACACAGCGAAGAAATAGTCTGGTATTCCAAGTCTCAAGTTCAGTCGCAACACCATCACCAAATCCAGCATCCCCGTTAAACCAAATAGAAATTGAGTCCAAAAAAGCAGGTCTCTGAAGGGATGATTTTTCAGGACATTCTGATACAGTAATGCCCCCAAGAATGATCCAGCTGCAGCAAACGAGGAAATGAAGCCAATGGCCTCCTGCACAAACCATCCGTACACAATATTATTAACACAAATTGTATTATTATGGTCAATGCTCTGCGCTAACAAGCTTCATGAACAAAAGAGTATCAGTCCCAAGAACATAGAGAGTATCCGGTCATTCTAGACTAAAAACGGTTGCTTCAAACTTCTGCAGTATAGTACATTCCTTGTGAATCTGAAGAAAATAATGGATAGAATGATAGCTAAGATAAATCATATACCTGGGAAAAGGATGGACCGTCCTTTGAATCCGTATACCAGTAGAACAACCCTTCGTGGATGTTCAAACTTACAGTGATAGATAAGTAAATATATAAACATGGTCTCCAAACCTCTGGAAATTTCAATGTTTTCCACATAGCCTTTCCAGCATCAACAATATTCTGGTGCACCTGAGCAAAAGATGGATTGATTTCGAGTCTCAAAGTGGAAATATCAAATTCAAGAAGAAAAGAAAGAATACCTCTCTACTAACAGAATTTTGGGTGTTGGATTCGCTGAGCGTCATTCCTGCCAGAGATACAAGTCCAGCTGGGATTGCCAGCAAGCCTAAGACCCCCTAAAACAGAAGAAGAATTAAGCCTGTAACACATAAGAATAAACTTCTGCCTACAATGGAAAGATTGAGATAACATGATAATAGTGGCAAGCTAACAAGCGCTCAACCTTAGGACCTAGTAGGTGAACAAAAACACCACTCAGAGAGTATCCCAGTAATGCGCCAATTGAGGAACTGAAACTACACAAACTTTGCAGGTCAGCCGCCAGTGCAGGATGGATATTACTGTTCTCTGCTACACAGGCATCTATAGTCACGTCTGCAATGGCTACATACATACTTTGAGTCGTCAATAAAACCACTGCAAATAGAAGTTGGACCTTGTCATGCAAAGCCAATACGAGTGTTGAGACCACTCCCACAAGTCCTGAAATAGACAAGATATTCTGCCAATCACTCTCAGGGACAGATATTCTGCCAAGCATTCTCTAGACGAGATATAGTTTTGAAAGCTAAAAGATTCACTACATTGAATATGGAAAGTATTCTCTTCAAATCCAAAGTGGAAACAGTAACAGTTAGGGACAAAGGACCACACAAATGTTACACATTTGCACATTTAAGTCCTTTGCTTGCTCATTATCCCGGAGACACAAGCAATGGCCGAGCTTAAATACTTTTGTGATGGTGAGCTCAAAGCCGAGAAAAATGGCCGATCATCATCAGAAGAGAATAGAGATTATGATTTATGATAAGGCGCAGACAAACTTGAAAGAGAGACTAGTGTCCTCAAACTTAAGCACCAAATAATGTTGTTACTCCAGCATATTGATACATTTTCTCCCTAAATTAATAAAAGCAATGCCATGGACAGCGCTGAATTGAGATCTGGACTTCTTGAGACATTATACATAAGAGGTATGGATTTCATTCTTACAATAAGTAAATTCGAAACTTCTTCCTGTTCATTTCCAACAATCTCAAGCGACTGTAACCATCGTACTCGGACTCGATATTCATCGCTTTCTTTCTCGACTGCCATATAACCACCAAAACCTATATTTCCTTTTTGGGCTGGAAATCCCTCCTGCATTTTCCCAGAAGCTTAAGATGCCAATTGGTTTTGATACAAAGCCTAATGATCACTATGTCATCCACTGTCCGTGCTCAGCTATTTTTTGATTCACATCATTTCTAAACTTCAAGACTAGCTTATCCAAATTAAGTACCAAATGTAAGCAATCCAGAAACGTCCTCAACGACTTTCACTACTTGCAAGTCAACTCTCAACTCTCAAGTACAACGCATGCAATTGACTCATTTTGGGGTCTAAAACTCCCATTGATGATCAAACGAAAACTAAGGCCTGATCCAACTATCAATCTGGCACAAAAGAAATATGTAGATGGAGTTAAGCGTTATCCGAAACCCTGACAGGAACCCATTTTTTCAGCTTTGAAGAGCACAAGCGAACATGAAAAGAACATACAGCAATTGCAAACTAAAAAAGAACAAACGACAAGAATTGAACAAGATCTTCTGGGGAATATAGAAGACAGATCTTGACATAAATTGACGTGATAAATAATGGGGAAGAAATAAAACTGAGAACAGCAAATTATATGGATAAGGTTACCACTTAAAACGAAATAAGGCCTCCTACGATACCCCAGAATGGGAAAAACATCTGTGAGGAGACCCCACAAAGGTTTAACAAGCCAAGGAATAGATATGATCCCTTGATAAATCTGGGAATCCGATGGCTGAACCTTCTGAACATCTTTCATGTAATACTCCGTCCCGACGCGAAATAAAGCTCCACCCATCCCCTGACTTATTCCATACACAACAATTACTGCAAACACATAGCTCCAATTTGTCTTAGTGGCAAGCATCTTCAGCCAACGGAATGGAGCCAATATACATTCATAGAATCGTCCTCTTTCGGATTCGTGGTCCTCCTCAGCCTCTTCATTAGACGGCCGCAGGCTCTCAGTCTCCGACATGACTCTCGCTTTCAATCCTAATACATTAGCTGGAAAGACATGGTCTTTGCTGTAGAAAGTTTGACCTCCAAGCCAAGTTTGTTTGCCAACCAAAAGTGGTAGGAGGAAGAAGTTTTAAAGAATAAGTTCTCAGTGCAACGTGGTCATGGGACCTTTTCTCAAATGTCTGAATCCGTTCAATTGCAGACGCCTGCAGGTATAAAACGTAAGACTTGTTAACAGGAAATTGAAAAACTGCAAGTAGTTCAATGGTACTCTACTGGTGATGGTATTAACTGACTCTCCACTACCATAATTATCTTCGAATGTCAAAAACGAATCTTTTAAGGTCAGGTGGGTAGGTTGCTTAACTAAGCTAATCCAGCTATACGGTCGAGAATTAATTTGTAATAGATATTTAAAATCTTGTTTCTACATCTATAAAATGTTCCATTACATCCAAGCTGACATGTCATACTCACGTTCCAAGATCCTATTGGCTCCAAAGCTTGAAAACGTTCAGTTATGTCCAAAAGCTGATTGAAGAGAGAGAAGAGGTTGACTAGTCTTCGTCCATGTTTATTAATTGACGTAAAGAGCGGGAGAAGAGCAATGATAATGTCACCGGCAAGTCAATAAGAACGACAGTATTAGAGCTGCTCGGTAGGAAAAAGAGAATGATCACATTTAAAAGAGAATGGTCTCTCATAAAATCTCAGCTATTTATTTTATAGGGTTCATACAAATTTATGTGAGATCTACATAAATAAATAACTGAGATTTATTGGACACAATAAAATATCATAATATTGGACAAAAAATCTGGACTCCATTTAAAGAGCTTGCTCTTCACGTTTGTTTTAGTTTGTTGAATTATATTGTTATAAGTCCTTTGTAGTTATATTATTTTGAATTTCAACTGAATTCTACTCCTTCCAAAATATGGTTCTAATATAAAATTGATAATTGCATTATAGAGTTGAGAATTGATTTGGTTTGAGAAAATTAATCAGTGCTTCCATTTTTTCCCCATGCCTACTTTTATTTATTTTTAGGCTGTTTTGTATATATTTTTAAATTTTAGTAGTTTACCCTTTTCAAAGTTATTTTTCTCATTAACATCGATTTATGACAACTTGCATGACACACAGGGGTGGACTCATAAATTTTTTAAAATGAGGGAAAATTTTTATTTTTAATTGGGGCAAAATTTTAATGAAAGGAACTTTTTTTTACGGGGTAAACCTTAAAATAAAAAATTTTTTACATGAAATTTTTTCAAAACAGAGGAGACATTTTTTGGGAGCAGTGGGGGCAAGTGCCCCCATAGTAAATCCACCCTGATGACACATAAGAGATAGGTGAATTATGTCTTCATATTTTTGGCCAATTTTTAAGAAGTAATGAATGAATTGCCTAAAAATATGACTATGTTATTATAATATCCAAGTATAATTTATATTAAGCAACCATAAACGCACATAATTTTATTAATAAACACATAACAATAAAGAGAGGAAAAAAATAGACAAAATCGATTTATAGTGATTCAACCAATATCCTTAACAAGAGTATGATATGTTCTTGGATTACTTAGTAAAGATTAATTTCTATAATCATATTTGAAGCTCAAAGGGATACTAATTCCATAACCATTTTGAGGCATACTTGTGTCAAATCAACTTGCGAATTTTAGGGATACTTAACGAATAGGTCAATCAAACTTAATTAGTAGAGGTAAAGTCTACTAATTAAGCTTCTTAATTAAGTTATATCCAAACTCTACTAGGATAGTTGAAGTTCAACTCTACTTATTTAACATATAAAAAGGATACATCTCAAAGTAAGTTTTCATAACCACAATAATTCCTATCACAAATTCACTTAAGAATGTCATTTACATATTAGCACTCTTTTCTCTCACTAACTTGAGATTCTAACACTTTGATTGACTATTTATGCAGGCTTATAGACTTGATATCAATCTGACATGCCCCTCTAAAATTCAATCTACATCAGTTACATAACCTTTGGAATATGTCCATTCTCTAAGTTTTGTTTGGAAAATCCACTTTTTCTCTTCCTTTAATGAATGAAAAGGAATCCACTATATAATATTTTCTTTTCTTGAGGTATAAAAAGGGATCTTTTATACATTTTCTTTGCTACAGGTGAAGAGAAAGCCTAAACAAATCAATTTCTCTCTCATTTGATATCTCAGTAACTCAAATAAAACTTAAGAATTTCTTTGTTGATTACACAATATATTAAGGGTTCATATTATGCTCTCATGCTCATGAATATAATGAAATTATCTCAAAAGATTCATAAAACTATCTTTAGTATCAAAAATAAATCTTATAACTCGTTATGGTTCACTTGACTTAAATTGTTTTAAAACTCTCTTGAATTGTAGATATGGTTTATTTAGCTCATTTTGTTTATCATTTGATTGGTTAATTTATTCAATTAACTTTTTACTTATTTTGTCCTTCCGGTGAACTTTAATCTCTCACATATTATTTGATTTCATTATAATAAAGCTACTAATATTAACAAAAATAAATTCATTTTTAGAAACACATTTTGATATCACTAAAATCATAAGTTAGGACATCATTTGGTTTGATTATTTCATATTATTTGTCTTACAATGGTTGCTTCTTTAATTGAATATTAACATACATTTTTCTTTTAATACATGTTTGCTTATTTCTTTTTTAATATATATGGCTAATGACTTTCTTATTTTCTTTCACATTTTTAATCTTTCCTATGATTTACAAATCCAAAAGGTTCATGTTTGTCACACTAGAATTATGAGACTTTTAATTATCACATATTGAATAGTTAATTAAATATATTCCAAGAAGTAAATATAAAGACAAAAATGGAAAATCATCTTGGAATTCAATTAATTAAGAAGGAAATTGAAATGAAAGAAGTTGTTAATTGTTTAACTTTGGCACTTTTTTTTCCTTTAATATTATAAATATATATAATATAAGCAAATTGGAAAAAAGTTTATTGGGAGTGTGATTAAATTGATACTATTTGAGAGGACAAGACAAAATAAAGTGCAAACAATATAATCCTCTAAAGGTCTTGGAGGAATTGGAAGTGATGCTTAGTATTTTAGATATGTATTATGTTTTATCATCAATCAATTGAAACTCTTGAATCTTATCAAAATGGTTATGTTAAAAAGATTAAGAAACCTAAATTTCAAGCTTATTAGAGCACTTTGACTAGCTATTTGCTTTAAACATTTACCATGTAACTGCTTAAAATAATCATGTAGATTAACTCTTGATATACCCATATTTATAGTTGGAGTTAAGACATACATGAGTTAACTCCGTCTTCTATAGAAATTTATGCCAACATTAGCCCACATTCAAATTATATAATAAATAAAGTATTTCTTCTTATTTCTCTTTATTCTTTTAGTCCTTTACTAAAGAAAAATTAAACAAATAAATTTGTTAACCTAATAGTGAGATCTTATTCCAATAGCTAGGTAATGATTAAATATAAAAAAAGTAGACATGCCATTATTATGGTAAGGGCCTAATAATTAACAAAGCCTATATTTTGTATGTTTATACAAATATTGACTTGTTAATTCTCATAAGTTGTTTAACTAAATTGGCTTTAGTGATAAATTATCTATTTCTCTGTCTGACCTTCCAGCTTGAAATACAAAGGAACTCACTTTACTTAAAAGAACAACAAACTGGAAATCTCTTCCAAAGAAGAAAAGTAGACAGAGTCATGATGAGCTACTCTTGATTAAATGATTTCCTAAATTATTAGACTCTCTTTAACAATAACATCTCATCTAATCATTGTTACATAGAGGTCATTGTGAATTTGCCTAAAAATATTAAACTTGTTCCTTTTAATATCAAAAACTACTTGGTGGAATAGTTGGGATTCAAAGACGTTGTCTAAAAGGATATTAATACCATTTTCTATGGCTGCAAATTAGATAATTTAATGAAAAACCTAAAGGAGATACAAAGAAAGAACTGAAAAAGTTATCAAGGCTATTGGAAAAAATCATATTGCAGTTTCAAATTCGAGATTGGAGTTATGTTTGATGTAAGAACTTCTACTAGCAAAAACAGGCGATAATAACCTAAGAGAAGTGGAAAAAAATATAAATTCCTAAAATTTTTGATGTAAGGGTAAGTTGGTGTTGGCCCAAATTTTTTTTTTAGGAATAAGCATGATTAGATTAATTTTGGAATATTAGTAGTTTGTTTATGTTGGGATTAACTAGTTTGTTATATGAATAAGGTTTGTGAAGTGGGTTAATTGAATTTAAACGTTAAGGTAGTAAGTTTGTATAAGGGGTAGTTTAGGATGAACACTTAAATTGTTAAAATTAAGGCTTACAAGGAGGGGTATTTTGGTCATTTTTAACTTCATTAATTAAAGAATGAAAGAAAAGCTTTTACTTGTCTTATTTTGAAAAAAATTAACGAAATTTTTTAGAAAAGAGAGGAGAGAGTTTCGGTTGAGTGGGAAAGAAGAGAAGAAGAAGAAGTTAGCCTAGGGTTTCATCTTTCTTTGTTTTAGAAGAGAGATTTTAAGAGTTTTTCAAGAAGAAAAAATAAAGAGGAAGATTTAATCTTTCATTAGAGACAAGAAGCAAAAATTGTGGGAGGAGTTTTAAGGTGAGTTGTTTCAAATCTTTTGGAATTTTTGATGGGTTTTGGTTCAAATGGCTTAGGAAAAGCATGGGTATGGTTGTTCTAGGATCAATTTCATGTTTTTGTTTCCTTAGGTTTTCCAATTTTAGACTCTCTTTTGATTTGGGGTCTTTGTGATTTTTCGAAGAAGAAGAACAAGGGAGGCAAGAGGAGCTAGAGGAAAGGCATCTTGAGCAAGCCTAAAGCAAGGGAATTTAAAGTGGGTAACATCTTTATAATTGTGAAAATGAGCTAGTGCCATTAATGTCAATAAATGAAATTAAATTCTTTCCAACAACTTTGAAATTGGGTATTATTACTCTTTAGATTGATTTGAGAATATGACATGTGTCTTTTTCTTGTGAATAAAGTGTGGGAATGTTTACATATTGTGTTGATGATTTAAAAAAAGAATATGAAAGTGAATTTGGAAAGAATGCTATAGTTATAAAATTGACTTTCTGAAAAGTGCCATTTTGGCCAATATGTGTGAAAAATGTGAAATGTATGCTTATATGGGTTTGTAGTGGTCCCTTAAGTAAGTCAAGTGCACTTGTCTATAGGCTTTTCCCGAATGCCCGCTAGTGGCATGGAGTTTCCTCATGGACTCCCCTAAGTTCACAACTACACATGGTCGCTACACGGAAATGTGTACTACGTTTTGTTTGGATCCACCCGAACCATTTCCGATGTGCTTATGTGATTATGATTTGTAATCATTTGATTTTGATGTACTACGTTTTGTTTAGTTTTGTGAATTGCTTGATAAATTGTAAATTTTGGAAAACATATGTGGCATGATTTGGTCAACATAAAGTTTGCTTTGGAAAATATAATTCAAGGATTTTTGGCTTGATCTTGGTTATAAATGTGTTACTCACGAGCCGTCAAGCTCACCCCCTTCTTTCCTCTCATCCACAGGCGATGAGTAAAAAAATGAGTGATCGAACCGGGGTCAAGGCATCACTCCCGTTTGATTTTTTTATTTTGAAGATATATTTTGTAAACAAAGCTTTAGTTGCATTTTTTGAGCAAAATCACTGTTCATGTAGTTTCTTTGAAATTTGAATTTTCGAGACTTTAATGTATTGGGGCTAAAAATGCCCACTAAAGCTTTGTAAGAATTCACATTTTGATGTTAATGAAAGACATTTGGGTTTTATTGTGTTTTGCCAATGCTTGTTTCAAATATGACTTTGCATTGTTTGGTAAATGTCCATAAGGGTAAGTTTGTGTATGCTATGTTTTGAGGCAAATTCTAGACTGATATGGATTGAATTGGATCAAGTAGCCTTCTTGAAAGTTGTTGAGGAATTTCATAGCTTTCCAACGATGTATAATGTGCTATTTTTGGATGTGGGAATTGAAAGATGGGAATTGTTGAAGTTGGGTGCAGGTGCTGTCAAAATGACCAATTTCGGACAGAATCTTTGGGTGAATTTTTAACCCTCATAGAGTTAAAAATTGTTAACATTGTAATTTATGTTTTGATCTTTCCATTGATATAAAATATGACATTTTTGGATAATGGAGTAGAAAGTTATGAGTTTTGGAAGTTCTGATGATGTTTAGGATGAGATTGTTGGATAGTCACTTTGTCGTGGATTTTTGACCCTTTTAAAGACCTAAATTGTTTTTAGGTCCTTCATGAAAGTTGGGGAGAGTTCTTTTACCTTTCCATTGATACTAAGTTTGTAAAGTTTAGAGTTGTGGGTCAAAAGATATGAAGGTTGGAAGATAGGATGTCGGATTGAAAAATCCCCCCAGAAGCTGGCCCTGCGCTCGCGTACACTGGGATTGCAGCGACGCGGCCGGTTTTTGATTTTTTTCACTGAGTCCGACCTCTCTCCACTCGTTTGGCCATAACTTTTTCATTTGACCTCCGATTGACCCGATTTTTGAAGTGTTGGATTCTTAAGACATTTCTCTACATCTCCATAAAAATTTACAGCTTTTGATATTAATTTGAGAAATAGGAATTAAATCAACGTGAGAGGATCGGATAAAAGAGTATAAGTGGATATTGTTCTGAACAGACTTTAGTTTTTTGGCGATATCTTGATTTGTAGAGCTCCAATTGAGTTTATTCTTATTTATAAACAAACTAGAGACATAGAGCTACAATTTATCTGAAGGAACCGATTTTCAATTTAGGCCCTAAGACTTTCAATTTATGGATTGAATTTGGATGTAGTGATCGGTCTCGGTTTAATTTTAACCCGAAAGTGTTTTGACCAATACTTCTTTATTTCTGAACCAAATTGAGTGTTTTTGATGTCGTTAGAAACTTAAGGCAATGAGGAACAAATGTTGTAAAGAAGTCTTATTGAAATTCCTTTATAAGCTGTCCTAAAATCTATTCGGAAGTAAGTGAGATGAGTTCGTTTTTGAGGTTTGACTTGGTGTGGGCACACCAACCTTGTGGGATGCACGCCTAGATGTCGCGTAGGATGTCGGCACGTGACTCACAAGGGCGGGGTCCCAACATGTTTGCCTATCATATTGCATCGTCGTTCCATCCCTTATTATGGTTCTTCTTTGCTGCTGGCACGTCTGGGCAACCTCTGGTTTGGGTTAGAACCGGGTCACACCAACCCGGTTGGAGGTTGAAGATGATCTTTTTTTAAATAATTTTTATTTCTTAATTAATAACGTAATAATTAATAAAGTTAATGTTTGGTTCCTTGATGGGTTAATTAAGCACTTAACCTATATTTGTGATTTTTAATGATAAAAAATTCTTTGGAATTAATATTTTTTTGTGAATATTAATTATTTTAATTTGTATGTCTAATATATTAAGAATTATACATTCAAAATTGTATGATTAATATTTGTATTAAATTAGACATGCAAGATTAAATAACGTGATTTTATGCACATTAAAGTTGTTAAATAACTATTTGCACACATTATATATGTACTTAATTGCAATTGTATGTATAAATTTATGAACGTTATACATGCAAAAGTATATTAAATAATTTGTGCATGATTATTTGATTTATTTGCATTATTACTTATTTGCTGCAATATTTAGTTTTAATTACGATTAAAGTAATGTGAGGTGATTCATATAATTTTAATTAATTAGGGAGTAGCCACAGCATCTTCAATTAATTAAAATTATATATTTAAGTTTATGGATCACTATAAACATTAGCTGTAGTTAATCATATATATAGAATAAAATTTACCCACATGAATTTTTGTTATATGTATATGATTAATTAGGATAACATATCAAATTAGATTTCTTAATTTACCCACGGGAATTAAGAAAAGGAACATAATTTGATAGTTTTATAAATGGATCTAACTGAGTAGAATTTTAGGCCATAGGCAAATTTTATGTCACTAGATTCTTGAATTCATGTATGATTTACATTGGTAAAACATAACAAATTTTGGTTTCATATTTTTGGTTAATGAGCATGTATGTTTAATAATTTTTGCAATTATTTTACCTACAAATATTTTTGAAGTTAAGTGTGACACTCCCAAATTAAAAGGTGATAATTATAAGGTATGGAAGGATAGAGTGCTTGTTCATTTGGGTTTGATGGATATATATTATGCTATAAGGAAGACGAACCACCTGCTATCACTAAAACTAGCACTCCAAATGTAGTTAGTCTTTATGACAAATGGAATCAATCCAATTGTCTCTCTGTGATGTTCATAAAGACTAAGATACCTACTAGTATCTGTGGTTCCGTTGAATAACATACTAAGGTGAAAGACCTTTTAAAAGCCATCGATGAGCAAATTGCTACATTTGACAAGGCTCTTGCCAGCACTTTAATAATGCAATTGTCATCTATAAGGTTTACTGGGATAAAAGGTGTGTGTGATGATATCATGTGCATGAGAGACATAGCGGCTCAACTAGAAGCATTAGAAGTGAAAAAGTTAGAATCTTTCTTAGTTCATTTATTTTGAACACTCCGCCACAACAATATGGCTCTTTTAGAATTTCTCACAATACACATAAGGAAAAATGGTCAATTAATGAGTTGTTGATCATATGTGCTCAAGAAGAAGGGAGATTGGTTGGAAGAGGGAGAAAAAGTGAAGTTGGCTACTCAAGGAAAGAAAAAGAAGGATCAGGGAAAAAAAATAAAGGAAAAGGCAAGATTCCTCCTCAGCCTGAGATAAAGAAAGCATCAAAGTGTTTCTTCTGCAAAAGGACTGGACACATGAAGAAAGAATATTTAAAATTTAAGAGCTGGCTCAAAATGAAAGGTACTCACCTTTCATTTGTTTGTTATGAATCTAATATGGCTAGTGTTAATCATAACACATGGTGGATTGATTCTGGTTGAACAATCCATGTTTTAATTACCTTGTAGGGTATGTACAACCTAAGGAAACTAGTGGGAAGTGAACACTACAGCTATTCAAGAGGCAAGATGAGTTCATATGTGGAAGCCATTGGCACATGTAGTTTGAAGTTAAGTAGTGGTTTTACTTTACATCTGGAAAATAACTTTTACGTACCAAGTTTTCCTCGAAATTTAATTTCTATTTCAAGACTTGTATCATTGGGTTTTACCTTTAATTTTACAAATTTCGATTTTCAATTATCCAATAAATCCAACATTCTTAGACATGGTGCTTTGATTGATGGTCTTTATTCTTTTAAATTATGAAATGACACTGCTTATATTTCTATGCATATTATTGTTGGGATAAAATGATGTATTGTGAATGAGGATTACTCTATATTGTGGCATCGAAGATTAAGACACATCTCCATTTAGACTTAAGAAATCGGTAAATGAAGGAGTACTTAGTACTTTGGATTTTTTGATTATGAGACTTATGCGACTATATTAAAGGTAAGCAAACTAACAAGTCTAAAAGAAGTACAAAGAGGAGCATAAATCTATTAGAAATCATACATATAGATATTTGTTGTCCAGACATGGATGCAAATAGTCCAAAATACTTTATCACCTTCATAGATGATTATTCACGATATATGTATCTCTACTTACTTCGTTTTAATGACGAAGGTTTGGATGCCTTTAAAGTTTTTAAGGCTGAAGTAGAAAATCAATGTGGAAAACAAATTAAGATAGTGAGATCAGATAGAGTTAAAGAGTACTATGGTAGATATATAGAGAATCGATAAGCACCTGATCCATTTGCTAAGTTTCGTCAAGAACATGGGATTGTTGCCCAATACACTATATCTGGTTCTTCGGACCATAAATGGTATGACAAAAAGAAGAAACTGAACATTAATAGACATGGTGAGAAATATGTGAACTAATGTAAAACTCCTTGATTTCTTGTCAACTGAAGCACTAAAGACGGTTGTGTATATATTAAACCGAGTTCCAAGTAAAGCTGTCTCAAAGACACCTTTTAAGTTATTTAAGGGTGGGGATGCCCATCTGAAGTAGTAATTTATAATCCATAAAAAAAGAAGCTAGACCCGAGAACCATGAGTGGTTACTTCATTGGATATGTTGAAAAATCCAAGGGGTATATATGCTATTGGCCATCTCATAACACTAAGATTGTGGAATCAAGAAATGCAAAATTTCTTAAGCGTGACTTGATTAATGAGAGTGATCAATTTCGAGATGTTATTTAAGAAAAGGAACATCAAGAAGTTCATCCCTGTGGCTCAAGTGATAGATTGATTGTCATTCACACCCCTCAAGATAGATTGATTATCATTCACACCCCTCAAGCACCAATAGGTGTTAGACAACCAATTGCTGAAATTCTAGAAGCAATTGATACCGATTCAATAAATCAAGTTGTTGACATGGAACAACAAGAAATTATGAATCAACCAGTTACACAATATGCTCCTGAGGAGAATGTTGAGACAACATTAAGGAGATCTACTAGAGTAACGTGATCAGGTATCTCTAGTGATTATATTGTGTATTTACAAGAATCAAACTTTAACATCAAAGCTGAACATGATCCTAAAACATTTTCACAACCATAAGTTCTAAAGAATCAGACTTATGGTACAATGTCATGAAAGATGACATGAATTCTATGGCATGTAATAGAGTCTGGGATCTTATTGCATTGCCTAACGGTGTAAAACCCATTGGGTGTAAATGGGTCTTTAAAACAAAGAAAGACTCATAGGGAAACATTGAGCGACATAAAACAAGACCCGTTGCTAAATGATTTACTCAAAAAGAAGGAATTGATTACACAGAGACATTTTCTCTTGTATCAAAGAAAGATTCTCTTCGAGTAATTATGGCATTAGTAGCCTCTTTTGACTTCGAGTTATATCAAATGGATATAAAAATGACATTCTTCAATGGTGAACTAGAGAAAGAGGTTTACATGAAAAAACTAGAAAGATTCTCCTCTTATAATGGCATTTGGTCTGCAAGCTCAATAAATCCATATATGGCTTAAAACAAGCATCTCGTTAATGGTATTTAAAATTTCCTAAAGTCATCACTTTATTTGGTTTTGAAGAAAACCTTATAGATCAGTGTATATACCAAAAGGTTAGTGGGGGCAATATTTGTTATCTTGTGCTATATGTGGATGACATTTTACTTGCAAGCAATGATAAGGGTTTACTATGTGAGGTGAACCAATTTCTCTCAAAGAATTTTGATATGAAAGATATGGGTTAGGTATCTTATATCAATGGCATTAAGATCCATAGAGAAAGATCTCGAGGCATTTTGGGATTGCCTGAAGAGACCTATATCAACAAAATTTTAGAGAGATTTCAAATGAAAGATTGTGCACCGAGTGTAGCATCCATGGTGAAGGGTGATAGATTCAATTTGAGTCAATGCTCAAAAAATGAGTTCGAACAAGAACACATGAAGAACATTTCATATGCTTCAGCTGTTAGAAGCTTAATGTATGCTAAATTCTGTATAAGACATCGCGTTCGCGGTTGGAATATTAGGAAGATATCAAAGTAATCCAAGTGTTGATCACTATAAGGATGCAAAGAAAGTGATGAGATATCTTCAAGGAACGAAGGATTACATGCTTATGTATAGACGGACTGAAAATCTCGAAGTAGTTGGGTACTCCGATTTAGACTTTGCTGATTGCATTGATTTAAGAAAATCAACCTCAGGTTATATTTTCATGTTAGCTGCTGGAGTTATATTTTGAAGAAGTGTCAAGCAGACCTTGACTACTACTTTTACTATGGAAGCTAAATTCACATCGTTGTTTGAGGCCACCTCACATGGTGTATGGTTGTAGAGTTTTATATTTGGGCTTAAATTTATGTGCTCTAAGCCATTAAAGTTATACTGTAACAACTCAGCTGCGATTTTTATGGCTAAAAACGACAAGAGTGGAAGTTGAAGGAAGCATATCGATATTAAGTATTTAGCCATAAGAGAAAGTGTTAAGGAAAATAAATTGATCATTGAGCACATTAGCATTGAGTTGATGATTGCATATGCTTTGACTAAAGGCATGCCACCTAAGTAGTTTAAGGATCATGTAGTACAAATAGGACTAGCTTCTGTAAAATAATGTCATTAAATGTACATTATTTTCAATAAAACTCTTATTCAATGTGATGTTTCTCATAAGGGTTGTGCACCTATAGATATTCATTTTGTTATATTGAGAATCTTCATTAAGTTTAGACTTAGAATAAACGTTTATTTGTTAAGTTGAAGGACTGTGTGTAGAGACGTAATATAATGTAATAAATGGAAGATATTACTCGTTATAAGAGGACTTGTTATCATGATTCATATATTTTGTTTCTATATAAAGTTAATGCTAAATTATATGGACTAAGTGGGAGAATGTTGGAATATTCGTGTGGTCTATATGATTCGCAACCATCACAACGTTTCTGAAACATTGTGATGGTCTGTTGCTATCTATTGTCTCTGTAATGGGCAGAGCAATATATGGACAATTATGGGTTGGTTTTTGAGTCTCTAACCTTTGACTTTCATTTTTAAGAAAATTTTACACCATTAACTTGAGAGTTTGAGAGGTTAGAAGATTTAGAAACACTTCATTTTGGCAGTGGGATTTAATCCGTGGATAAAACTTTTGTCAGATAGCAATGGCCGGAGGTATGGTTGTTTCAGTTATGCTTCTGCCTATGTTTGGATATATATATATATATACATGTTGATATATACGTCAGGATGTTGTATGTGATACATGAATTGTATGTAAATTGATTTAAGCTAATATGTTGCAGATCGTGTTGTATGCATGCATGACTCCAAGTTTGAATTTCTTGCATGCGTGACTCCAAGTCTGGACTCCTTGTGTGTATGACTTTGTGCTTGCCTTATCTTGGGTTGGTCACAGGTGTGTAAAGTGGGGCTATGGTTTGATTGTTTTGGTGATAAAACAAAGTGCATGAAAGCACTAACGTGGTGATCTCTATGTTGATATAATTCCATCTTGGGCTGAAAAGTTTATTGATTGATATTTATATGGATGTGACATCATGGAGTGTTCATAACTGGGAGTTGATCTTTTTGCTGTATGGATGGGCTATTTTGTATATTGTGTGTGTTTTTTTCCAAGGTTAATCATGGTGTGGGTTCTGTTGGATTTTTTGTAAATGTTTGTCTACGTGGTATGTCCTACTTGATGTCTTCCTTCTGCAACTGTGAGTTAATATTGCTATTTGTGTGAATCAACCCATAGTGTGTGGAGGCAACTTTCAGATCTATTTCAATAGAGCTGAACCTACCGGGAAGTTGTTTTTCTTTTCTTTCTCAAGTTTTTTTCATTTATGTTGAATTTTGTTGAATCACTTGAGTTATTCATTTATTGTCTTTCGTTAAAAAGTTGTTAAGAAAATTCTCTGTTGAGGTTAGTACGAGGCAATCTTACTATTGGGTTTGAATTACTTTCACGGCTAGTGAGGACGAGGGCTAGTGTCAAGGGTTGAGTGGTGTCAGCTTAGTAAAGCCTTGTATAAAACTATTGTATTTAGTGAAAGAATTAAGCTAGCTGAGAGCCCCACAAACGTAGGCAAGGTATATTGAACTACGTTATCAAATTTCGGTGTTGATTTATATTGTGCGTTTAAGTTTTTTAGTTTTGTGCTAGAAACGATTATAGTAAATTGAAGATTTTGCGAAACTACTACACCCCTTCGAAATTTTAGTAAAAAGTCTAAAACTTTTTTTCCTTTTATATTTTCCCTTAATTGATGGTTGCTAACTTTGAAAAATATTGTTTTTGAGTTATCTTAGCATGTTTATTATTTGTAGATGTTTAAGAAAGGGCTTCAACAAATGTTTTAGTAAAAGCTCAAGAGAGTGTCATGCTAAAATATACAACAATCAACTAAATTGAGGATATCAGTTGACTGAATTTATCATGAATTGATTTTCAAAAATATGATAAACTTTTTATTTTTGATAGTTCCTAAAGAAAAATGTTTTAAGAACATAAAGGAAAGGAGAAAAGGAGATAAAAACAATTGCGAGCAAGATTGTGAAAGGCATTTGTAATGTTTCTGGTGGTTCCTCTTGGCTTTAATACATTTTGGAAAGTGTCTATGCTGTTATTTTTAGTTTAAAGAAGATTTAAAGTTATTTTTGAAGAAAATGGTAGTATATGTCAGTTAAGACTTTTTAGATTAATTATTTTGTTAAATATGATTTAATTATATCCATGAATTTACATAACTATATTATTTATGGTTGAGTGTTAAGAAGATATCAATTGTGATCTAAGCATTGTGTGTATGTAATTATTTTTTTTATATTTATTTTTTGGACATGCATTGCATTTGATATGTGTGATGTATATGGTTATTAATTGAGACCTATCATCTAATGTTAGAATGTGTAAGATAATATTTGATTAGACACAAGCCATTAGGTGCTAAAAGAGGACATACATTATTCGATTAACTAAGTGCTACTACCCATAATCAAAATGAGATAGTACTATCTAATAAGACCGAACATATAATGTCGTGCATACTCTAAACAAGTATAGGGTAATGTTGATAAATGAATATAAAGATGATTATATTATGATTTTTTTTGAAACATGCATCATAATTTCTTCAACAAGTACTATTAATAGTGTCATTTATGCACAATTGAAGATTTTTTTTGATGTAAAATAAAATGGATGTTGTTTTCTATTTGTTTTATTATAACTATTATCCAATTAGTAAGCATTACTCAACTTTATATATTTTTCAACTGAGGACCCTATAAAGAAGGAGCTTTGACATAAAGAATGAGAGTGAGTTATGTAAGTCACTTTAAATGGATCTTATTATGGATAGTTAGAGGAATGCTTTTATTTTAGCATATTTTGAATGTTTATTAAATTATTTTATTTATCTTAGCATTATATATAAGACAATTAAATTATTATGATTATGAGAGTTATTAGATTATGAGATTATACGTACCTATGAATTTTGATATTGATATGTTAGCATGCATTTAAACTTAGCTCGATAGTGGGCCTAAGGATCCGGCTCTCACATTAGGTGGTAATCTCTCACAATCTTCATTGGTGGGTTCAAACTAAGTTTGGGAAAAGGGCTCGAGCTAGTTTAACCTAAAGTTATTAAGCTCAACCTGAGTTGATTGGATTTTATGTAGAATCAAATTTTTAATTAAAAACTTAGGTTACGAGCCAAACTCTAGTTTAGGCTTTCACAGTTCGATCTTGCAAAAAATTTGAACATTAACTATACATGAAATAATATTTTATTTATATAACAAAACGACATCATTTCATGATTAATATCATTTCTTATAACGCTTCTCTTTCCATCTTTCACCCCTTATTTATGTCTTTTTGAACATTTTTCCCCTAGCCACTATCAAACCTCAATCTTTTTTATCACTTCACCTTGAGTAGGTAGTAGTAGTAGCAACCCACTTTAACTTCCGCGTTAGCTATTTTTGTCTTCTTCTTCTTTTTAGTTATTTTTATCACTTCTACTATGTTTACTTCTCTACTTTAATTGTTTGCAATCTATTTATAGTTTTTCTTTCCTCATAAATTTTTTTCCTTTAACACTATCTCTGATGTGATGGCATTGATTCATATTCTTTTCTAGGTCTTTATAAAGCTTGTATCTTTCTATTCCTTAATCATCAATTTTATCATTTTTTTAAACCTCCATAAAGTTAGTCTTAATTGGAAGTAATATTATTTGACTCCGTGAATTGAGTCTCTTCGAAAATAACTTATCCATCATTTGATATTTTTGCATTGTTCTATATTTACAGTAGATTTAGGATTTATAAACTTTGTTTATCAGTTCAATAAAATTTGTTGTTGACTTGCTTTTAGAAATTTGTAATAAAATATTTAGTATTCTAGTCTGAGTTAAACATCTAGTTTATCCTTCCAATATTTGCAAATTTTGAAAATGCCTTTAGAAAGATAATATTAACAAAATCTTTGCTTGTATTTGCATGTGAGGTAAAAACATTTTTTAGTTTTTAGGCTCCGTTTAGTCTGATCTAGCTTCAAGCTTGCATGACCTCGATTATATCTAGTTTGAGCTGTAAATATAAGCCCCATCAAGCTTTAGATTCCTAAACCTCGATTATGATCAAACTCAGGCTAAAATTTTTGGTCTTGATTGAGCCTTGGGTTGAGTTGATATTAAAAGTTTTAGGTCAAGCTTGAACCATGACTGACCTGTTGCTAAACCTAGTTGTAGCTTGATATTTGACATATTTTATAATGTCACAATTTTAAGTTTAGGATTAGGGACATGATCCTAGGAAACAATGAGATGAGAAGGGTAAAGATTTATTTGTTATTTTTATTTAACAATATAAATTATTTTATTTTTCTTGAACTTCATATAGTAAATGTTATTTCATATGTTAGTTTTAGATACGTTAAGGAGGTTTTGAAATGAATGGCTAAAGGTTTTGCAAGTCATTTTTGAAGCTTTGTTAAAAACAATTGTATGATGACGGACTATTCAAGTTTATGAGATTGGTGGGTACAGGCTAACAAATGGTTCATTATAAGAAAAATTGGTTTTTGCAATGGAAAGTACTGACGGAAAATAAAGGTTTTTCATTTGCAAATCAATTTGGCAACAGATATTCCGACAAAAAGAGAAGTCGGAGAAGCGGTCGTAGTTAAAATGTAGCGACAAACATTCCGACTCTATCACTAAATTTGCGACGAAACATTTAAAATCTGTCACAAAATTTAGAGACAAAATCTTGGAATTTCATCACTAAAGTTGGTGACGGACTATTATAATTTTGTCGGTAAGTTTAGCGACGGGCAAAGTTTTGCAAATCCGTCGGAATAATTAGCAACCGAAAGTTGTTTATCTGTTGGTAAATTTACTGATAGAACATCTTATTTTGTTCGTAAATTTAGCTACTAAAATTGCCAATAGAAATGGTCATTCTGTCGGTAAATGTACCTATGTTGCTTTATCATTTCCTTCTTTAGTTTTCTATTGATAATCTTTTGATTTTTTTCTACATTTAATTTCTCTAAACAGTAAGTTTATTGGTAATATAAAGTAAAAATTATCTCATTGATAAAAAATTATTATCTACAACAATAAGTATCTTGAAAATAACTGTAAATTAAGAATTCAAACAAATGACTCGAGAGTAGCAAAACATCTTTATTCACTTATCCATCTAAGCTATGTAGATGGTGAATCTGGATGCTCTGACTGTTGTGATGAGATGCTGCCCCTCTCCTTCAATTCATCCACCTCATTACTAAATTGGGTTATGCAGTCTATCAGCCTCTTTACTGTGCTCTCAAGCTGAACGACTCTCTGATCATTGGATGCGAACCGCCTATTAGATGTAGCTGTATTAGAAGTATAGGATTGCAAATAGCATTTGTTTGCAATTGATCCTGAATCGAAGATCCTTCCACGACAGTCCTTACCACCCGCTACATCAACATATGTCTGACTCTCATCAATAGTTTCAGAGTGCTAAGATTGTCGTTGAATGCTTTCTTGTATTTGGTTTTATCATTATAATTGTTTATGTTAATAAATGATAATTTTTAAGAATTAATATTAAAGTATAAATTTTACATACATTAAGTTCTCTACATCGGGTGTTGGCAAAGGACACACCATCATGCTTCTTAATGTGGGTGTCTAAAAAGAGTTGACGTAGTGTAGGCTTCTTGCTTATAGATTTTTCCTGCGTCAAAATAAAGTGTTATAAGTGAATTACAATTTACAAAAATTTCAGAGTCTTATGATATTTACCCCCTGTTAAACAAAAAAAATTACTTAACAATGCAGCCATTAATGGCACCAAATATTTATAACATTCATTTTAATCAACTATAAGACATATAGAAATAAACATCCACTTGATTATTAAAAGCATAATTGCAATTCACATTATAAGATTAATATTCCTATTTTGACTATGTTAAATATAACACTTGTAATCATGCCTCAAAGAAATAAAGTATCAAACTAATATAATATTCACAAATGAACAAGTATGTTTCAAATTTTAGTTTAGTCACGTAATAATTTAGTTTAGTCATCTCTTATTTCATTTTATTTCTTAAGCCTTACAACCTAGCTCTAGATATATCAATTTCATTTCAAATCCTATGGCATTACTCTTAGCATTTTTTCCATTTCAAAACCCTAATATTCATTATACTTATTTTGTTTTATCTTATTTTTAAGCTATGAAATTATATCTAAATATTATTTTTTAAGCCCCGAGATCCACCTTTAAGCATTTCATTTTTATTTCAAGTCCTATGATACAACTTCAAACATTTTCTCCATTTTAAAGCCCTAATATTCATTTTAGGGATTCTATTTCATTTTAGTTTAGTTTTAAGCCATAAGAACTACCTATAGGCATTTCATTTTTCATTTAAAGTCTTATGGAACTATTCTAGGCATTTTCTTTAGATTCCAGCGGCTAATATTCATTCTAGGCATTTCATTTATATTTTATTTTTTTTAAGCCCTAAGATGTAACTTTGGCATTTCAATTTAATTTTAAGACCGAATATCTATTGTAGGTATTGCATTTTTATTTTCAATCTCTGGTCCTTTGGTAAGACTATAATTAATGTACAATATAAACTAATTATAAAGATGTAAAAGACATGCCAAATTCGTATCTATCCCCACCAATGCCATACCAAGAATGATTTGTCTTATTTAATTTCTTTTAGTTTTAAAACTAATCAACTTATACTTAATTCACCATCACCATTACGACTTTTTTTCCCCTAATATATGTTTTGACCTTATCTTATTCTTAACAATTAAGATTTGGGAAACCATATAGTAGTTTAATTATGTATTTTTAGTAAACTAACAATTTTAAGTGTTACTACACTACTTTTTGTTATAAAAGTATAAACATTGTATCTGAATACTATCCATACTATATCTGAATCCATTTAACTTACCATATTAAAACAAAACAAGATTATCCCTTTAAGCCTTTCATTGAACATTTTATAGGCATAACAAATTCATCCCTAACTATTAATAAAAACACTGGTACCTAACATTCTTCACCAATAGGAACACATTCAGATGCACAATGAATCATTAACAGCTAAAATAAACGCAGACATCAAAAAGGGCATCAACTAAAACCAACCCAAACAAAAGCTTCCCAAACAACAACAAGCAGAAAAATAAAAAATCTAATGGAAAGGATGAATAACTAACCATGATGGATGACTAACCGGAGACAAAGACGACGACGATGGTATATAACATACATCAAAAGAAGAAGATTAACAACATTAAATATAACACTAAAATTGTAGTCACTTGGCAGTTATAGTTTGAAAGTGTTATCATTAATCTTCTTAATGGCTTAAAGTAGACCATCCCCAATGGTTGCAACTTAGAACATCTCTGTAATAGGAATCATTCCTTTTTTATATAAACCTAAACCTAATTACTAGGTCTAAAGATAACTTGTCTTCCACTTTATTTAACTTCAGCTAACTTGTCTCCCACTTTATTTAACTTTGGTTTTATAATGTTATTTCTTCTTTTTAATATGTTACTTTACAAATTCATAAAATTGTCTTACTATCTCAATGTTCTTTACTCTATCTAAAGTAGTTATTTCATAAATAGGTAAAGGTAATAAATCCAAAGAAATTAGTATATGAAATCTATAAATAACTTCGAATGGCGATTAATCAATAGATGAATGCAAACTTCTTTTATATATAAACTAAATTTGTATACTATCTTCCTAATCTTTATGTTCCTTTGAATGGTTTCACTCAGTAATGTAGTTAATGTCCTATTTACTAGTAGTAGAAAATAGAAAATCTTTTCCTAATTTACCCCATAAAATTTCCAAAAGTAACTAAGGAACTTGGTATCTTGGTTTCTCACTATACTTTTGAGAAAATAATGTAATCATAGTACTTCACTTAGTCACATCATCTATTTTATCACAAGGAATAAAATGCTCCGTCTTAAAGAACTCATCATTTATAAAAAACAATAGAATCCTTACTCTTTTTAGACCTAGGTAAACCTATCTTAAAATCAATAGAAATATAAACCCAAAGTTTGTTAGGGATAGGTAAAAGTATATATAACCCATGTGCTGGAAACCTAGATTTAGCCTTCCAAGAAGTGATGCACTTACCACACCTTTGCTCTACATGTCTCATTTTAGGCAAATAAAATTGCTCATTTAACTTATCTAAGGTCTTTTTAATACCAGAGTGCCCCATCAAACTCCACCATATGCCTTACATACAAATAATTCCTGCATATAACATATAGGCACATGTAATTTATTTTTAAAAAATAAATAACCATAATCCCAAAAAACATCTTAAAAGGCCCCTTTTACACATTCAAGTCTAAATAACCTCACATTTAAGGAAGTGAGAAGAACTCACCATCGAAATAACGAATCAACCACCAAAATTCTCCTTACCCTATTTATACTTAATGACATATGAGAATGTTTCAATGAATTCCATCCATCTGACATGGTAGTTGTTCAATTGACGTTATTCTTTGAGGTGTTTAATTGACTTAGGATTGATATGTATCACAAATTCCATGGGGTATAACTAGCCAAGCTTTAAAAGATCCATTGCTTATGCTTAGTGGACTAGTTATAACAACTAAGAGTAAGAAAGTTTAAAAAGGTTCTAAATGTCATTTAGAATGTCAATGTAGAAATAAGCATAGTTCAAGTTAGTATGGTTTGAATACAACCTCCTGAAGGCATCCTTTATTCTTTGGTTATCTATAAAAAATAGGCTTAAAACCATAGAAAGGCTAAGAGGAAATATTACAAACCCAAATCTCTAGGGCAAGTTCTACAACTAGGAGAAAGAGAATGTCAATCACTTCTTTTTTCAAATGAATTCATAGATAATCTGTAATCTCAAGTCTAAAGATTATTTAATTTATATTGTCACCATAATAAGTGGGAGGAAATTATAGAATAGACAAGAAAACCTCATCATTTGAGCTTTGCTGACTATACAATAGAATAGTTTTTACTTGTTTGATATATGCAATATGGTAAAAAAGAAATGCAAGAATTTTAAAGATATACCAAACAAAACATTCAGGTTTTGACTTTAAGCACTATAAGATGGATAAGATAAATAATCATGATAAAATACCATTATATTCACGCTTGTATTGAAATAAAAAAAAACAAATGAACTTACCTCAAGGTCATTAACTATAACTTAAACTTGACAGCAGTTCAAAGGAGATTTAGCTCATGACTTGAGCAAAGTTGTGCTAGTAACTTAACTAATTGTTCTTTCAAAAAATGCTTAACCTAATTGCTGGTTTGATTATATTTCGGAAGGTTATCACTCAGTACCATTCTCAATTGGAGTCTTTTAACGTCAAAGCAATCTGAGCACTAATTCCCTCCTTGCTGCTTTATGGAGGTTGCCAGTTGAATTTAGGAAAACTGAGGATGATGGAACACGACATCTTACATCACAACCTCAATGATGGTGTTGCTATAGATCAACAGTGGTAAGTCTTCAAACTCCTTGTGATCCAACTTATTATTTCTTTTATCCTAACTTTTCTGTGCCGAAGGTTATTCTTCTGATTTAGTTGTTTGAAGGAGATTTAGGTGACTTATTGATTATGATCTTGTAGTTGGCTTTGACCTTTCTTCAACTTAGAATTATTTATTAATTTGTTACAATTTTCAAAAGAAAAAGTCTTACAAACGATTTCTTATTAAGTTTCTGTTTTCATATATCCTTGGCCAAGAGGGCATTGAATGCACATTGAAGATCACCTGGATCTTATCATGGTAGCGAGAGTATATAGCGCATTACACGTCCATTTCCAGAGTTGTTCAAATGTTAACAACCACGATCATTCACAATTCACCAAGATCAGGCAACTTCTGGACTTGGCAAATTCAGATTTTGTTTTCCGAAACAGGAATGCCTCATGAGATGGCAATTGCCAGTTATTTCCTGATAAACAGATTAACTATTTGCCTGTGGAAACGAATAAACGAGTAATCTTCGGCTTTCCCTGAGACCAACTATACTATAATATAAGTGACTCAATCCTGTAATCTCCTAAATTATCGGAAAGGCATTGTCCTCTAGTCTAACTTGGAAATAACAGGAGACATATAGTATAATCCGTCAAGTACAGCTTGAATAGCTTCGTTATCAATTCAAAGACAAAAAGGATCATTTTTTCCGGGTTGGTCGTAGAAGAGGCCGATACGTTGGAGTCATCTGGTTAATTAAGCATTTCGAGGCCAACTGGACTCGAGTGTAACAATGACAACTTCAACTTACTTGACCAACATATTGGTTTCAAGAGAAATAATGTGCCTTTACTTGACCAACATATTGGTTTCAAGAGAAATAACGTGCCTTGTCGTAGGGGAGGCTTGCATCTGCCTATTACAAAAATCTGATGTGAGAGTTCAATGACATTTGTTCTCTTAGGCGTCTATAGCTTTACCTCTTCTCTAATAATGTCTCGGGAAAATAGAGTTAAATTCTAGTCAAAGACTGGCAAAAGAAAAAAAAAGAGTAGAATAATGTAAGAATTTATGCGTTGGCCACCAATCTTCTTTTAGTTTGTAAGGAATGAGTGAAAATTCATTGGAACTAATTTTCTTTTCTTTTTGATTGAAATTTGAAAATAAGGAATAGTTTTACCAAGATCCGAATTATTATCTTTTAATACATAAAGTTATTAATATTTATAAATTTTCTTACTCCATGTATGTATCATGATTTGTGTTTGGAAATTAAGACAGGATCCAATCCCGTGAGTATGTGGAATAATTACAAAAAAATTTCTACATTTTCTCAAAAGTCAAAATCACTTTAAATTTTATACCAGTTCATAAAGTATTAGAACCCAACTTGATTCATTTGAGAGCTCTGAATGTGAAGTTGAATCTGGAGCAAGATGAGGCACTGATTGCTACTTTGAAGCTAAGACTGATGCTACATGATAGAATCAGAAAAATCTAGGAGAAAGATCCTAATATGGAAAAGCTTAGGGAGAAAGTAAAGATGAATCCAGATTCCGAGTTTGAGTTGAGGGATGAGACACTGTGGTTGAAATAGAGGCTATATGTTCCCAATGTGGAGGTTCTGAGGAAGGAAATTCTTGAGGAA
Organism: Erythroxylum fimbriatum; assembly: GCA_026770325.2. NCBI lineage: Eukaryota > Viridiplantae > Streptophyta > Magnoliopsida > Malpighiales > Erythroxylaceae > Erythroxylum > Erythroxylum fimbriatum. The sequence continues at coordinate 290,513 of JANZLH020000365.1, forward strand.
GCTCATATGGCCGCCTATGCTATGCATCCCGGTACTACCAAGATGTATAACACGTTGAAGCTACTTTTTTGGTGGCCCGGAATGAATAAGCAAGTTGCGGAGTATGTATCTAAGTATATGACATGCTAGAGAGCTAAAGCAGAGCACTAGGCTCCAGTAGGGAGGCTACATTCGTTGCCCATTCTGGAGTAAAAATGGGAACGGATCACCATGGACTTCATTATGGGATTGCTCAAGACTCCGAGGCTGAATGATGCGATATGGGTCATAGTGAACCGGTTGACTAAGTTGGCCCACTTTTTGCCAGTGAGAGAGAATAACTCACTAGATTAGTTGACCCTGAGATATGTAAATGAAGTGGTGAGACTGCATGGGGTTCCAATGTCCATTGTATCGGACAGGAATCTCATATTTACTTCGAGATTTTGGAGGAGCTTGCAGTCTACTATGAGTACTAAGTTGAATTTCAGTATAGCATTTCATCCTCAGACAGATGGACAGAGTGAGAGGCCAATCAAGACTATTGAGGATATGCTTAGAGCTTATGTATTGGAGTTTCGAGGAGCTTGATGGCACTGATAGAATTTGCTTACAGTAACCACTATCACAGTAGTATCGGAATGGCACTGTATGGTAGAAAATTTCGGTCGCTATTATATTGGGATGAAGAGGGCTTGAGAATGATTGAAGGCCCAGAGTTGAAACAAGATACAGTAGATAAGGTGAAATTGATTTGAAGTCGAATTAAAGCGGCTCAGGATAGACAGAAGAGTTATGTGGATCAGCACAGAAGGGACATGGAGTACAGTGTGGGAGACAAAGTATTCCTGAGAGTGTCACCATGGAGAGGAGTATTGAGATTCGGTAAGAAGGGCAAGTTAAGCCCTAGGTACAATGGTCCCTATGAGATCATTGAGAGGATAGGACCTTTGGCATATAAGTTAGCTCTACCGAGTGAAATGTCTCAATTGCATAATGTGTTTCATGTGAGTATGCTCCGAAGATACCGATAGAATCTAACACATGTGATACCGACTCAGGAGATAGAAGTTGCTAGTAACTTAAACTATGTTGAGGAGCCGATCAAGATAGTGGGATCTCAAATCAAGCAGTTGAGGAACTAAGTCATTCCATTGGTGAAAGTCCTTTGGAGGAATCACTTAACTGAGGAAGCCACTTGAGCCACTTGGGAAACAGAGGAGCATATGAGGAGGCAATATCCACACCTGTTCGAACAATCAGGTAAGAATTTCGAGGACGAAATTTCTTTTAAGGAGGGGAGAGTTGTAACATCTCGTTCCCATACTAAGGGTTAGAACCCTAAAATGCAGTACGTGTGAGATCAATGAGAGATTAAGAAAAATGCATCTCATACTCATGCATATTGTTAGCATACACACATGTGAATTTGAATTTTTGCACACATGAAAATATTTGTACATGCATTCATTGATGAATTCTGAGTATAATTTATTTATATATGTGGAATAAGATTTTTTTTAGAATTGTGGGTTTTATATGTGAAAGACTGATTTGGTGAAAGAATTTAGTGATTTAGAACTTTTGGTGAATTTTAGGAAAAATTTCCAAAAATGTGGGGTATTATCGGGATTGAAAATGGAAATAGAAATAAGAATAATGATATTGGAAAAAAATTTATAGATTACTTTAGAATTTGTGAGAAGATTATATTGAAACTTTTAGAGACATATGGAGTAAAGTTGAATTGTGTTAAATCGTCTAAGATATGAATCTTTAAAATCTTCTAGAGTCTGTTATTAGTTAAGTCCTGTAACCAACTCCAACTAACTGACGTTCTAGTACATTCTTCAATTACTTCGTCTTGCTTAGATGCGTCTACTTCATCTGATCCATCTTAGACTTAATCATTTTGTCAGATCCATCTCAGACTTAATTACTTCGTCTGATCCATCTGAGACTTAATCATGCCGTCTGATCCATCTCAGACTTAATCACTTCGTTTGATCCATCTCAGACTTAATCAATTTGTCTGATCTATTCCAGATTTAATCACTTCGTCTGATCCATCTGAGACTTAATCATTTTGTCTGATCCATCTTAGACTTAATCAATTCATCTGATCCATCTCAGACTTAATCACTTCATCTAATCCATCTGAGACTTAATCATTTTGTCTGATCCATGTTAGACTTAATCAATTCGTCTAATCCATGTCAGACTTAATCACTTCGTCTGATCCATCTGAGACTTAATCACTTCGTTTGATCCATCTCAGACTTAATCACTTTGTCTGATCCATCTGAGACTTAATCAATTTGTCTAATCCATCTTAGACTTAATCAATTCATCTGATCCATCTCAGACTTAATCACTTCGTCTGATCCATCTTGGACTTAATTATTTCGTCTGATCCATCTCAGACTTAATCACTTCATCTGATCCATCTGAGACTTAATCACTTTGTTTGATCAATCTTAGACGCTTCATCTTATTCAGCTTTTACTTAAATATCTTCTTGATTTGATGAATTGTGCTACATAATTTATCTGCGCACTTAACAAATTCATCAAAACAGTGCACACACTTCTAATATTATTATTGTTTGACTTTCATCAAAATTAATAGAAGAAGTAAAGTCTTCTTGACTTAACAAACCCATTTCACGTTTCTTTTATACTTGAAAGACTAAGTTACTTTTTGACTTAGTCTTTTCTTCAAAACTATCTTATGCAAGCTTTTTCCTTCATAGACTTTTGATTCACCGAAACCTTTACTAGAGTTATATCTTGTTTTCATCTACCACTGTCCATCCTTCAATTTATATTCTGATTTGAATTCAGAATTAATCCTAGATTCCTTTCTTCTACTGTCCTTGGCATAGAGTTGGTTGTTTATTCTTTTGGGAATTCCGGTTTTTGCTGTTTCCACAATAGCCAAAATCCTATCCCTTCTTTTCATTTCTTTGAATAATTCTTCTTAGTTTTCCTAAAGAGAATCATTTTTCCTTTATCATTTCTTTTGTCAAGTGGACTTGACATTCTTGCTGTTTCAGATAGTTGTGCAGCTATCCTTATCTGTGGTGTAACATATTGTTCAAATATCATCTGTGCAATTGCATTGCCTATCTCCACCAAATAATCTTCAGGATTAGTATTAATGAGGACAACATAGATAATACCTCTGTAGTCAGTATCACTGACTCCAGCAGCTATATTTATTCCTTTTTGTGCAAGAGATGATTTTCCAGCGATTCTTCCATAGAGCTGTATTTGTCCTTCATATTGCTTGATTTCCATTCTAATTCCTGTTGCAACACTCTTTCTTTGAAACTTTGGTATCATTATGCATTCAGCACTATATAAGTCATATCCAGCTGCTCCACTTGTTCTTCTATCAGGTATGATTGCGTGATTGACTTCTTTGAAAAATTGTACTTCAAAATTTTCATCTACTGGTACCACCATGCTTTGTTGCGACTCTGATATTTTTTCTTTGCCTTTGTCTTTAATGACTAAGACTTTATTAATTTCTTTCCCAAAAATATCTTTTTGGGTTCTAATTTCTTCTTGGCATTTTTCCTCATCTGCCTTTGTTTTCTCATATTTTTCTATTTTCTTTGACTGATCATATTCCTTTCCAAGGAATGTATCAGTTATTTGAAAAAGAACCAAGGGAAGGACCATCCGCAGAAAGGTATGATCAAGAAATCATCAAACTTCAACAAGAAATTGATGAACTCCTAAAAATAGTGAAAGATTTCCAAAAAGAAGCTGAAGAAGAAAAGTTGATAGCATCTCAAGCTTATTCACAGAGAAAAGAGGTGTATTATCAAGCATATCAAAAAGAATCTTCGGAAGAAGAAAAAGAAAAGAGGAATCCAAAGTATAATCGACAAAAGAGGAAAGTGGCCAGCAAAGCAATCCTGAAATGGCCGACAACATTTGATAATTATTTGATTATCAACAGAAAGAAAGAAGACTTTCTGTCTTCTACTTAGATAGACATCTGTCTATCATTGTGAATTATTTCAAATAGTAAGACCCACTAAAAAGTTCCTTTATTTTTGAACGAACACTTGTCGTTCAGTTACAAGTGGAATCACTGTGTTCTCCACTCAGTTTGTCAGATTGCAATAAGTGAAGGCAATAATTCAGACAACGACTTGCATCAATCGTCTACGAGGGCCTAGAGCACCCGAATTGATGAGTCATCAGCAATTATTTACCTTCTAGTTTATTGTATTGAATTCTATATAAAGACTTATAGTTTGTAATGAGAACACATCGGTAGCACCTACCAACGCTCCGAAATTCTCAACATCTTGTAAAATTCTCCAATAAATAATAGTTTGTTTCGTGGTTACTCATTGCAATACTCCGCACTAGAATTGTCTAAGTGTCTTGCAAGATCAATCTGGGATCAACTCGTTAAATTGGTATCAGAGCAAAGGTATGAGTAACTAACTTATTAAATTCAGCTGTGTATTTGAAGTGTGATATCTTATTTAAATTGTTTCTTTTAACATTTAAGTTATATTCTGTCTATGGATTGTAAAGGTTGGTTATGGCTGGAAGATATCAGGAAATCGTAACATGTTTGTATGTGCCAGAAATGGTTTCAGTTTCTGGCACATACAGTTTCTGGCACACTCAAAAAGCTTCAAAAGAAAATCCTCAATTTCAAGAGTTCCTTGACAGACTTATTCAAGAAGTCAACAGAATTAAAATCTCAGAAAAAGGAGAAACAGCACCTCCAGTTGTAGCAAGGAAAACATAGTTCTTCAAAAACCCACAAGATATTTTTGACTCAAAAAAGGCAAAGCTTAAGAAAAGCAAAGCCTAAAAATCATGTCTTCCAGAAACAGTTTCAGTATGGAGCCAAGAACGAGTTTTGCAAGCTCCTCAGCAGATTCAAACTGGTTAAATATGCTAAGGACAGCAGAAGGAAGGAATCTAGGATTAATTCCAATCTGAAATTCCGAAAGAAATCTAGTAGCAGCAACACAACAAGAAAGTCAAATAAGAGATTACAGGAGATATAGACAAGATACTAGAAATGTTGTAAACAGAATAAAAATGTTATATCCGAAGAATTAACAAATTAACTTGATTTCTTTACAACCTTCTATTTTGTATTCTACTTCAAAGTTGTAGAGTTGGTTGTTTATTCTTTTGGGGATCACAAACAAAATTCAACTGTCTATTTTCAGAATGATATACATGCTTAAATCCTTTCTTATAACAAGAAAATTTTATTCCCTCTATGGATTCTGTTTCAAAAATTGGCTCGGCAGCTAGATCCAGATATTCCAGATTCCTCCTATTCTTATAATAATTTTCAATTGATTGCTTAAACCTGTCACTCATATATTTGATTAATAAAAAACAAGTACTTTCCCGTTTTGGATTTCGAACTCAATTTCCCCTAACACGCCTCTCCTTGGCTTCAAATGGGTACTCTACTTTCGTTCTTCTGAATTCCTCATGGCATAGCTACTTATCTTATTAATGAAACATATAAATTTCAGATTACAAGCACTCAATCTATCAACTTCATAAGTTGTGACAGATAGTACCTCTCTCTTTTCAGATTAAGGTCTATTGCTTGATTACATTAATAATAATAATAATAATAATAATAATAATAATAATAATTATTATTATTATTATTATTATTATTATTATTATTATTAATGTAATCAAGCAATAGACCTTAATCTGAAAAGAGAGAGGTACTATCTGTCACAACTTATGAAGTTGATAGATTGAGTGCTTGTAATCTGAAATTTATATGTTTCATTAATAAGATAAGTAGCTATGCCATGAGGAATTCAGAAGAACGAAAGTAGAGTACCCATTTGAAGCCAAGGAGAGGCGTGTTAGGGGAAATTGAGTTCGAAATCCAAAACGGGAAAGTACTTGTTTTTTATTAATCAAATATATGAGTGACAGGTTTAAGCAATCAATTGAAAATTATTATAAGAATAGGAGGAATCTGGAATATCTGGATCTAGCTGCCGAGCCAATTTTTGAAACAGAATCCATAGAGGGAATAAAATTTTCTTGTTATAAGAAAGGATTTAAGCATGTATATCATTCTGAAAATAGACAGTTGAATTTTGTTTGTGATCCCCAAAAGAATAAACAACCAACTCTACAACTTTGAAGTAGAATACAAAATAGAAGGTTGTAAAGAAATCAAGTTAATTTGTTAATTCTTCGGATATAACATTTTTATTCTGTTTACAACATTTCTAGTATCTTGTCTATATCTCCTGTAATCTCTTATTTGACTTTCTTGTTGTGTTGCTGCTACTAGATTTCTTTCGGAATTTCAGATTGGAATTAATCCTAGATTCCTTCCTTCTGCTGTCCTTAGCATATTTAACCAGTTTGAATCTGCTGAGGAGCTTGCAAAACTCGTTCTTGGCTCCATACTGAAACTGTTTCTGGAAGACATGATTTTTAGGCTTTGCTTTTCTTAAGCTTTGCCTTTTTTGAGTCAAAAATATCTTGTGGGTTTTTGAAGAACTATGTTTTCCTTGCTACAACTGGAGGTGCTGTTTCTCCTTTTTCTGAGATTTTAATTCTGTTGACTTCTTGAATAAGTCTGTCAAGGAACTCTTGAAATTGAGGATTTTCTTTTGAAGCTTTTTGAGTGTGCCAGAAACTGTATGTGCCAGAAACTGAAACCATTTCTGGCACATACAAACATGTTACGATTTCCTGATATCTTCCAGCCATAACCAACCTTTACAATCCATAGACAGAATATAACTTAAATGTTAAAAGAAACAATTTAAATAAGATATCACACTTCAAATACACAGCTGAATTTAATAAGTTAGTTACTCATACCTTTGCTCTGATACCAATTTAACGAGTTGATCCCAGATTGATCTTGCAAGACACTTAGACAATTCTAGTGCGGAGTATTGCAATGAGTAACCACGAAACAAACTATTATTTATTGGAGAATTTTACAAGATGTTGAGAATTTCGGAGCGTTGGTAGGTGCTACCGATGTGTTCTCATTACAAACTATAAGTCTTTATATAGAATTCAATACAATAAACTAGAAGGTAAATAATTGCTGATGACTCATCAATTCGGGTGCTCTAGGCCCTCGTAGACGATTGATGCAAGTCGTTGTCTGAATTATTGCCTTCACTTATTGCAATCTGACAAACTGAGTGGAGAACACAGTGATTCCACTTGTAACTGAACGACAAGTGTTCGTTCAAAAATAAAGGAACTTTTTAGTGGGTCTTACTATTTGAAATAATTCACAATGATAGACAGATGTCTATCTAAGTAGAAGACAGAAAGTCTTCTTTCTTTCTGTTGATAATCAAATAATTATCAAATGTTGTCGGCCATTTCAGGATTGCTTTGCTGGCCACTTTCCTCTTTTGTCGATTATACTTTGGATTCCTCTTTTCTTTTTCTTCTTCCGAAGATTCTTTTTGATATGCTTGATAATACACCTCTTTTCTCTGTGAATAAGCTTGAGATGCTATCAACTTTTCTTCTTCAGCTTCTTTTTGGAAATCTTTCACTATTTTTAGGAGTTCATCAATTTCTTGTTGAAGTTTGATGATTTCTTGATCATACCTTTCTGCGGATGGTCCTTCCCTTGGTTCTTTTTCAAATAACTGATACATTCCTTGGAAAGGAATATGATCAGTCAAAGAAAATAGAAAAATATGAGAAAACAAAGGCAGATGAGGAAAAATGCCAAGAAGAAATTAGAACCCAAAAAGATATTTTTGGGAAAGAAATTAATAAAGTCTTAGTCATTAAAGACAAAGGCAAAGAAAAAATATCAGAGTCGCAACAAAGCATGGTGGTACCAGTAGATGAAAATTTTGAAGTACAATTTTTCAAAGAAGTCAATCACGCAATCATACCTGATAGAAGAACAAGTGGAGCAGCTGGATATGACTTATATAGTGCTGAATGCATAATGATACCAAAGTTTCAAAGAAAGAGTGTTGCAACAGGAATTAGAATGGAAATCAAGCAATATGAAGGACAAATACAGCTCTATGGAAGAATCGCTGGAAAATCATCTCTTGCACAAAAAGGAATAAATATAGCTGCTGGAGTCAGTGATACTGACTACAGAGGTATTATCTATGTTGTCCTCATTAATACTAATCCTGAAGATTATTTGGTGGAGATAGGCAATGCAATTGCACAGATGATATTTGAACAATATGTTACACCACAGATAAGGATAGCTGCACAACTATCTGAAACAGCAAGAATGTCAAGTCCACTTGACAAAAGAAATGATAAAGGAAAAATGATTCTCTTTAGGAAAACTAAGAAGAATTATTCAAAGAAATGAAAAGAAGGGATAGGATTTTGGCTATTGTGGAAACAGCAAAAACCGGAATTCCCAAAAGAATAAACAACCAACTCTATGCCAAGGACAGTAGAAGAAAGGAATCTAGGATTAATTCTGAATTCAAATCAGAATATAAATTGAAGGATGGACAGTGGTAGATGAAAACAAGATATAACTCTAGTAAAGGTTTCGGTGAATCAAAAGTCTATGAAGGAAAAAGCTTGCATAAGATAGTTTTGAAGAAAAGACTAAGTCAAAAAGTAACTTAGTCTTTCAAGTATAAAAGAAACGTGAAATGGGTTTGTTAAGTCAAGAAGACTTTACTTCTTCTATTAATTTTGATGAAAGTCAAACAATAATAATATTAGAAGTGTGTGCACTGTTTTGATGAATTTGTTAAGTGCGCAGATAAATTATGTAGCACAATTCATCAAATCAAGAAGATATTTAAGTAAAAGCTGAATAAGATGAAGCGTCTAAGATTGATCAAACAAAGTGATTAAGTCTCAGATGGATCAGATGAAGTGATTAAGTCTGAGATGGATCAGACGAAATAATTAAGTCCAAGATGGATCAGACGAAGTGATTAAGTCTGAGATGGATCAGATGAATTGATTAAGTCTAAGATGGATTAGACAAATTGATTAAGTCTCAGATGGATCAGACAAAGTGATTAAGTCTGAGATGGATCAAACGAAGTGATTAAGTCTCAGATGGATCAGACGAAGTGATTAAGTCTGACATGGATTAGACGAATTGATTAAGTCTAACATGGATCAGACAAAATGATTAAGTCTCAGATGGATTAGATGAAGTGATTAAGTCTGAGATGGATCAGATGAATTGATTAAGTCTAAGATGGATCAGACAAAATGATTAAGTCTCAGATGGATCAGACGAAGTGATTAAATCTGGAATAGATCAGACAAATTGATTAAGTCTGAGATGGATCAAACGAAGTGATTAAGTCTGAGATGGATCAGACGGCATGATTAAGTCTCAGATGGATCAGACGAAGTAATTAAGTCTGAGATGGATCTGACAAAATGATTAAGTCTAAGATGGATCAGATGAAGTAGACGCATCTAAGCAAGACGAAGTAATTGAAGAATGTACTAGAACGTCAGTTAGTTGGAGTTGGTTACAGGACTTAACTAATAACAGACTCTAGAAGATTTTAAAGATTCATATCTTAGACGATTTAACACAATTCAACTTTACTCCATATGTCTCTAAAAGTTTCAATATAATCTTCTCACAAATTCTAAAGTAATCTATAAATTTTTTTCCAATATCATTATTCTTATTTCTATTTCCATTTTCAATCCCGATAATACCCCACATTTTTGGAAATTTTTCCTAAAATTCACCAAAAGTTCTAAATCACTAAATTCTTTCACCAAATCAGTCTTTCACATATAAAACCCACAATTCTAAAAAAAATCTTATTCCACATATATAAATAAATTATACTCAGAATTCATCAATGAATGCATGTACAAATATTTTCATGTGTGCAAAAATTCAAATTCACATGTGTGTATGCTAACAATATGCATGAGTATGAGATGCATTTTTCTTAATCTCTCATTGATCTCACACGTACTGCATTTTAGGGTTCTAACCCTTAGTATGGGAACGAGATGTTACAACTCTCCCCTCCTTAAAAGAAATTTCGTCCTCGAAATTCTTACCTGATTGTTCGAACAGGTGTGGATATTGCCTCCTCATATGCTCCTCTGTTTCCCAAGTGGCTCAAGTGGCTTCCTCAGTTAAGTGATTCCTCCAAAGGACTTTCACCAATGGAATGACTTAGTTCCTCAACTGCTTGATTTGAGATCCCACTATCTTGATCGGCTCCTCAACATAGTTTAAGTTACTAGCAACTTCTATCTCCTGAGTCGGTATCACATGTGTTAGATTCTATCGGTATCTTCGGAGCATACTCACATGAAACACATTATGCAATTGAGACATTTCACTCGGTAGAGCTAACTTATATGCCAAAGGTCCTATCCTCTCAATGATCTCATAGGGACCATTGTACCTAGGGCTTAACTTGCCCTTCTTACCGAATCTCAATACTCCTCTCCATGGTGACACTCTCAGGAATACTTTGTCTCCCACACTGTACTCCATGTCCCTTCTGTGCTGATCCACATAACTCTTCTGTCTATCCTGAGCCGCTTTAATTCGACTTCAAATCAATTTCACCTTATCTACTGTATCTTGTTTCAACTCTGGGCCTTCAATCATTCTCAAGCCCTCTTCATCCCAATATAATAGCGACCGAAATTTTCTACCATACAGTGCCATTCCGATACTACTGTGATAGTGGTTACTGTAAGCAAATTCTATCAGTGCCATCAAGCTCCTCGAAACTCCAATACATAAGCTCTAAGCATATCCTCAATAGTCTTGATTGGCCTCTCACTCTGTCCATCTGTCTGAGGATGAAATGCTATACTGAAATTCAACTTAGTACTCATAGTAGACTGCAAGCTCCTCCAAAATCTCGAAGTAAATATGAGATTCCTGTCCGATACAATGGACATTGGAACCCCATGCAGTCTCACCACTTCATTTACATATCTCAGGGTCAACTAATCTAGTGAGTTATTCTCTCTCACTGGCAAAAAGTGGGCCAACTTAGTCAACCGGTTCACTATGACCCATATCGCATCATTCAGCCTCGGAGTCTTGAGCAATCCCATAATGAAGTCCATGGTGATCCGTTCCCATTTTTACTCCAGAATGGGCAACGAATGTAGCCTCCCTACTGGAGCCTAGTGCTCTGCTTTAGCTCTCTAGCATGTCATATACTTAGATACATACTCCGCAACTTGCTTATTCATTCCGGGCCACCAAAAAAGTAGCTTCAACGTGTTATACATCTTGGTAGTACCGGGATGCATAGCATAGGCGGCCATATGAGCTTCCTCAAGAATTTCCTTCCTCAGAACCTCCACATTGGGAACATATAGCCTCTATTTCAACCACAGTGTCTCATCCCTCAACTCAAACTCGGAATCTGGATTCATCTTTACTTTCTCCCTAAGCTTTTCCATATTAGGATCTTTCTCCTAGATTTTTCTGATTCTATCATGTAGCATCAGTCTTAGCTTCAAAGTAGCAATCAGTGCCTCATCTTGCTCCAGATTCAACTTCACATTCAGAGCTCTCAAATGAATCAAGTTGGGTTCTAATACTTTATGAACTGGTATAAAATTTAAAGTGATTTTGACTTTTGAGAAAATGTAGAAATTTTTTTGTAATTATTCCACATACTCACGGGATTGGATCCTGTCTTAATTTCCAAACACAAATCATGATACATACATGGAGTAAGAAAATTTATAAATATTAATAACTTTATGTATTAAAAGATAATAATTCGGATCTTGGTAAAACTATTCCTTATTTTCAAATTTCAATCAAAAAGAAAAGAAAATTAGTTCCAATGAATTTTCACTCATTCCTTACAAACTAAAAGAAGATTGGTGGCCAACGCATAAATTCTTACATTATTCTACTCTTTTTTTTTCTTTTGCCAGTCTTTGACTAGAATTTAACTCTATTTTCCCGAGACATTATTAGAGAAGAGGTAAAGCTATAGACGCCTAAGAGAACAAATGTCATTGAACTCTCACATCAGATTTTTGTAATAGGCAGATGCAAGCCTCCCCTACGACAAGGCACGTTATTTCTCTTGAAACCAATATGTTGGTCAAGTAAAGGCACATTATTTCTCTTGAAACCAATATGTTGGTCAAGTAAGTTGAAGTTGTCATTGTTACACTCGAGTCCAGTTGGCCTCGAAATGCTTAATTAACCAGATGACTCCAACGTATCGGCCTCTTCTACGACCAACCCGGAAAAAATGATCCTTTTTGTCTTTGAATTGATAACGAAGCTATTCAAGCTGTACTTGACGGATTATACTATATGTCTCCTGTTATTTCCAAGTTAGACTAGAGGACAATGCCTTTCCGATAATTTAGGAGATTACAGGATTGAGTCACTTATATTATAGTATAGTTGGTCTCAGGGAAAGCCGAAGATTACTCGTTTATTCGTTTCCACAGGCAAATAGTTAATCTGTTTATCAGGAAATAACTGGCAATTGCCATCTCATGAGGCATTCCTGTTTCGGAAAACAAAATCTGAATTTGCCAAGTCCAGAAGTTGCCTGATCTTGGTGAATTGTGAATGATCGTGGTTGTTAACATTTGAACAACTCTGGAAATGGACGTGTAATGCGCTATATACTCTCGCTACCATGATAAGATCCAGGTGATCTTCAATGTGCATTCAATGCCCTCTTGGCCAAGGATATATGAAAACAGAAACTTAATAAGAAATCGTTTGTAAGACTTTTTCTTTTGAAAATTGTAACAAATTAATAAATAATTCTAAGTTGAAGAAAGGTCAAAGCCAACTACAAGATCATAATCAATAAGTCACCTAAATCTCCTTCAAACAACTAAATCAGAAGAATAACCTTCGGCACAGAAAAGTTAGGATAAAAGAAATAATAAGTTGGATCACAAGGAGTTTGAAGACTTACCACTGTTGATCTATAGCAACACCATCATTGAGGTTGTGATGTAAGATGTCGTGTTCCATCATCCTCAGTTTTCCTAAATTCAACTGGCAACCTCCATAAAGCAGCAAGGAGGGAATTAGTGCTCAGATTGCTTTGACGTTAAAAGACTCCAATTGAGAATGGTACTGAGTGATAACCTTCCGAAATATAATCAAACCAGCAATTAGGTTAAGCATTTTTTGAAAGAACAATTAGTTAAGTTACTAGCACAACTTTGCTCAAGTCATGAGCTAAATCTCCTTTGAACTGCTGTCAAGTTTAAGTTATAGTTAATGACCTTGAGGTAAGTTCATTTGTTTTTTTTTATTTCAATACAAGCGTGAATATAATGGTATTTTATCATGATTATTTATCTTATCCATCTTATAGTGCTTAAAGTCAAAACCTGAATGTTTTGTTTGGTATATCTTTAAAATTCTTGCATTTCTTTTTTACCATATTGCATATATCAAACAAGTAAAAACTATTCTATTGTATAGTCAGCAAAGCTCAAATGATGAGGTTTTCTTGTCTATTCTATAATTTCCTCCCACTTATTATGGTGACAATATAAATTAAATAATCTTTAGACTTGAGATTACAGATTATCTATGAATTCATTTGAAAAAAGAAGTGATTGACATTCTCTTTCTCCTAGTTGTAGAACTTGCCCTAGAGATTTGGGTTTGTAATATTTCCTCTTAGCCTTTCTATGGTTTTAAGCCTATTTTTTATAGATAACCAAAGAATAAAGGATGCCTTCAGGAGGTTGTATTCAAACCATACTAACTTGAACTATGCTTATTTCTACATTGACATTCTAAATGACATTTAGAACCTTTTTAAACTTTCTTACTCTTAGTTGTTATAACTAGTCCACTAAGCATAAGCAATGGATCTTTTAAAGCTTGGCTAGTTATACCCCATGGAATTTGTGATACATATCAATCCTAAGTCAATTAAACACCTCAAAGAATAACGTCAATTGAACAACTACCATGTCAGATGGATGGAATTCATTGAAACATTCTCATATGTCATTAAGTATAAATAGGGTAAGGAGAATTTTGGTGGTTGATTCGTTATTTCGATGGTGAGTTCTTCTCACTTCCTTAAATGTGAGGTTATTTAGACTTGAATGTGTAAAAGGGGCCTTTTAAGATGTTTTTTGGGATTATGGTTATTTATTTTTTAAAAATAAATTACATGTGCCTATATGTTATATGCAGGAATTATTTGTATGTAAGGCATATGGTGGAGTTTGATGGGGCACTCTGGTATTAAAAAGACCTTAGATAAGTTAAATGAGCAATTTTATTTGCCTAAAATGAGACATGTAGAGCAAAGGTGTGGTAAGTGCATCACTTCTTGGAAGGCTAAATCTAGGTTTCCAGCACATGGGTTATATATACTTTTACCTATCCCTAACAAACTTTGGGTTTATATTTCTATTGATTTTAAGATAGGTTTACCTAGGTCTAAAAAGAGTAAGGATTCTATTGTTTTTTATAAATGATGAGTTCTTTAAGACGGAGCATTTTATTCCTTGTGATAAAATAGATGATGTGACTAAGTGAAGTACTATGATTACATTATTTTCTCAAAAGTATAGTGAGAAACCAAGATACCAAGTTCCTTAGTTACTTTTGGAAATTTTATGGGGTAAATTAGGAAAAGATTTTCTATTTTCTACTACTAGTAAATAGGACATTAACTACATTACTGAGTGAAACCATTCAAAGGAACATAAAGATTAGGAAGATAGTATACAAATTTAGTTTATATATAAAAGAAGTTTGCATTCATCTATTGATTAATCGCCATTCGAAGTTATTTATAGATTTCATATACTAATTTCTTTGGATTTATTACCTTTACCTATTTATGAAATAACTACTTTAGATAGAGTAAAGAACATTGAGATAGTAAGACAATTTTATGAATTTGTAAAGTAACATATTAAAAAGAAGAAATAACATTATAAAACCAAAGTTAAATAAAGTGGGAGACAAGTTAGCTGAAGTTAAATAAAGTGGAAGACAAGTTATCTTTAGACCTAGTAATTAGGTTTAGGTTTATATAAAAAAGGAATGATTCCTATTACAGAGATGTTCTAAGTTGCAACCATTGGGGATGGTCTACTTTAAGCCATTAAGAAGATTAATGATAACACTTTCAAACTATAACTGCCAAGTGACTACAATTTTAGTGTTATATTTAATGTTGTTAATCTTCTTCTTTTGATGTATGTTATATACCATCGTCGTCGTCTTTGTCTCCGGTTAGTCATCCATCATGGTTAGTTATTCATCCTTTCCATTAGATTTTTTATTTTTCTGCTTGTTGTTGTTTGGGAAGCTTTTGTTTGGGTTGGTTTTAGTTGATGCCCTTTTTGATGTCTGCGTTTATTTTAGCTGTTAATGATTCATTGTGCATCTGAATGTGTTCCTATTGGTGAAGAATGTTAGGTACCAGTGTTTTTATTAATAGTTAGGGATGAATTTGTTATGCCTATAAAATGTTCAATGAAAGGCTTAAAGGGATAATCTTGTTTTGTTTTAATATGGTAAGTTAAATGGATTCAGATATAGTATGGATAGTATTCAGATACAATGTTTATACTTTTATAACAAAAAGTAGTGTAGTAACACTTAAAATTGTTAGTTTACTAAAAATACATAATTAAACTACTATATGGTTTCCCAAATCTTAATTGTTAAGAATAAGATAAGGTCAAAACATATATTAGGGGAAAAAAAGTCGTAATGGTGATGGTGAATTAAGTATAAGTTGATTAGTTTTAAAACTAAAAGAAATTAAATAAGACAAATCATTCTTGGTATGGCATTGGTGGGGATAGATACGAATTTGGCATGTCTTTTACATCTTTATAATTAGTTTATATTGTACATTAATTATAGTCTTACCAAAGGACCAGAGATTGAAAATAAAAATGCAATACCTACAATAGATATTCGGTCTTAAAATTAAATTGAAATGCCAAAGTTACATCTTAGGGCTTAAAAAAAATAAAATATAAATGAAATGCCTAGAATGAATATTAGCCGCTGGAATCTAAAGAAAATGCCTAGAATAGTTCCATAAGACTTTAAATGAAAAATGAAATGCCTATAGGTAGTTCTTATGGCTTAAAACTAAACTAAAATGAAATAGAATCCCTAAAATGAATATTAGGGCTTTAAAATGGAGAAAATGTTTGAAGTTGTATCATAGGACTTGAAATAAAAATGAAATGCTTAAAGGTGGATCTCGGGGCTTAAAAAATAATATTTAGATATAATTTCATAGCTTAAAAATAAGATAAAACAAAATAAGTATAATGAATATTAGGGTTTTGAAATGGAAAAAATGCTAAGAGTAATGCCATAGGATTTGAAATGAAATTGATATATCTAGAGCTAGGTTGTAAGGCTTAAGAAATAAAATGAAATAAGAGATGACTAAACTAAATTATTACGTGACTAAACTAAAATTTGAAACATACTTGTTCATTTGTGAATATTATATTAGTTTGATACTTTATTTCTTTGAGGCATGATTACAAGTGTTATATTTAACATAGTCAAAATAGGAATATTAATCTTATAATGTGAATTGCAATTATGCTTTTAATAATCAAGTGGATGTTTATTTCTATATGTCTTATAGTTGATTAAAATGAATGTTATAAATATTTGGTGCCATTAATGGCTGCATTGTTAAGTAATTTTTTTTGTTTAACAGGGGGTAAATATCATAAGACTCTGAAATTTTTGTAAATTGTAATTCACTTATAACACTTTATTTTGACGCAGGAAAAATCTATAAGCAAGAAGCCTACACTACGTCAACTCTTTTTAGACACCCACATTAAGAAGCATGATGGTGTGTCCTTTGCCAACACCCGATGTAGAGAACTTAATGTATGTAAAATTTATACTTTAATATTAATTCTTAAAAATTATCATTTATTAACATAAACAATTATAATGATAAAACCAAATACAAGAAAGCATTCAACGACAATCTTAGCACTCTGAAACTATTGATGAGAGTCAGACATATGTTGATGTAGCGGGTGGTAAGGACTGTCGTGGAAGGATCTTCGATTCAGGATCAATTGCAAACAAATGCTATTTGCAATCCTATACTTCTAATACAGCTACATCTAATAGGCGGTTCGCATCCAATGATCAGAGAGTCGTTCAGCTTGAGAGCACAGTAAAGAGGCTGATAGACTGCATAACCCAATTTAGTAATGAGGTGGATGAATTGAAGGAGAGGGGCAGCATCTCATCACAACAGTCAGAGCATCCAGATTCACCATCTACATAGCTTAGATGGATAAGTGAATAAAGATGTTTTGCTACTCTCGAGTCATTTGTTTGAATTCTTAATTTACAGTTATTTTCAAGATACTTATTGTTGTAGATAATAATTTTTTATCAATGAGATAATTTTTACTTTATATTACCAATAAACTTACTGTTTAGAGAAATTAAATGTAGAAAAAAATCAAAAGATTATCAATAGAAAACTAAAGAAGGAAATGATAAAGCAACATAGGTACATTTACCGACAGAATGACCATTTCTATTGGCAATTTTAGTAGCTAAATTTACGAACAAAATAAGATGTTCTATCAGTAAATTTACCAACAGATAAACAACTTTCGGTTGCTAATTATTCCGACGGATTTGCAAAACTTTGCCCGTCGCTAAACTTACCGACAAAATTATAATAGTCCGTCACCAACTTTAGTGATGAAATTCCAAGATTTTGTCTCTAAATTTTGTGACAGATTTTAAATGTTTCGTCGCAAATTTAGTGATAGAGTCGGAATGTTTGTCGCTACATTTTAACTACGACCGCTTCTCCGACTTCTCTTTTTGTCGGAATATCTGTTGCCAAATTGATTTGCAAATGAAAAACCTTTATTTTCCGTCAGTACTTTCCATTGCAAAAACCAATTTTTCTTATAATGAACCATTTGTTAGCCTGTACCCACCAATCTCATAAACTTGAATAGTCCGTCATCATACAATTGTTTTTAACAAAGCTTCAAAAATGACTTGCAAAACCTTTAGCCATTCATTTCAAAACCTCCTTAACGTATCTAAAACTAACATATGAAATAACATTTACTATATGAAGTTCAAGAAAAATAAAATAATTTATATTGTTAAATAAAAATAACAAATAAATCTTTACCCTTCTCATCTCATTGTTTCCTAGGATCATGTCCCTAATCCTAAACTTAAAATTGTGACATTATAAAATATGTCAAATATCAAGCTACAACTAGGTTTAGCAACAGGTCAGTCATGGTTCAAGCTTGACCTAAAACTTTTAATATCAACTCAACCCAAGGCTCAATCAAGACCAAAAATTTTAGCCTGAGTTTGATCATAATCGAGGTTTAGGAATCTAAAGCTTGATGGGGCTTATATTTACAGCTCAAACTAGATATAATCGAGGTCATGCAAGCTTGAAGCTAGATCAGACTAAACGGAGCCTAAAAACTAAAAAATGTTTTTACCTCACATGCAAATACAAGCAAAGATTTTGTTAATATTATCTTTCTAAAGGCATTTTCAAAATTTGCAAATATTGGAAGGATAAACTAGATGTTTAACTCAGACTAGAATACTAAATATTTTATTACAAATTTCTAAAAGCAAGTCAACAACAAATTTTATTGAACTGATAAACAAAGTTTATAAATCCTAAATCTACTGTAAATATAGAACAATGCAAAAATATCAAATGATGGATAAGTTATTTTCGAAGAGACTCAATTCACGGAGTCAAATAATATTACTTCCAATTAAGACTAACTTTATGGAGGTTTAAAAAAATGATAAAATTGATGATTAAGGAATAGAAAGATACAAGCTTTATAAAGACCTAGAAAAGAATATGAATCAATGCCATCACATCAGAGATAGTGTTAAAGGAAAAAAATTTATGAGGAAAGAAAAACTATAAATAGATTGCAAACAATTAAAGTAGAGAAGTAAACATAGTAGAAGTGATAAAAATAACTAAAAAGAAGAAGAAGACAAAAATAGCTAACGCGGAAGTTAAAGTGGGTTGCTACTACTACTACCTACTCAAGGTGAAGTGATAAAAAAGATTGAGGTTTGATAGTGGCTAGGGGAAAAATGTTCAAAAAGACATAAATAAGGGGTGAAAGATGGAAAGAGAAGCGTTATAAGAAATGATATTAATCATGAAATGATGTCGTTTTGTTATATAAATAAAATATTATTTCATGTATAGTTAATGTTCAAATTTTTTGCAAGATCGAACTGTGAAAGCCTAAACTAGAGTTTGGCTCGTAACCTAAGTTTTTAATTAAAAATTTGATTCTACATAAAATCCAATCAACTCAGGTTGAGCTTAATAACTTTAGGTTAAACTAGCTCGAGCCCTTTTCCCAAACTTAGTTTGAACCCACCAATGAAGATTGTGAGAGATTACCACCTAATGTGAGAGCCGGATCCTTAGGCCCACTATCGAGCTAAGTTTAAATGCATGCTAACATATCAATATCAAAATTCATAGGTACGTATAATCTCATAATCTAATAACTCTCATAATCATAATAATTTAATTGTCTTATATATAATGCTAAGATAAATAAAATAATTTAATAAACATTCAAAATATGCTAAAATAAAAGCATTCCTCTAACTATCCATAATAAGATCCATTTAAAGTGACTTACATAACTCACTCTCATTCTTTATGTCAAAGCTCCTTCTTTATAGGGTCCTCAGTTGAAAAATATATAAAGTTGAGTAATGCTTACTAATTGGATAATAGTTATAATAAAACAAATAGAAAACAACATCCATTTTATTTTACATCAAAAAAAATCTTCAATTGTGCATAAATGACACTATTAATAGTACTTGTTGAAGAAATTATGATGCATGTTTCAAAAAAAATCATAATATAATCATCTTTATATTCATTTATCAACATTACCCTATACTTGTTTAGAGTATGCACGACATTATATGTTCGGTCTTATTAGATAGTACTATCTCATTTTGATTATGGGTAGTAGCACTTAGTTAATCGAATAATGTATGTCCTCTTTTAGCACCTAATGGCTTGTGTCTAATCAAATATTATCTTACACATTCTAACATTAGATGATAGGTCTCAATTAATAACCATATACATCACACATATCAAATGCAATGCATGTCCAAAAAATAAATATAAAAAAAATAATTACATACACACAATGCTTAGATCACAATTGATATCTTCTTAACACTCAACCATAAATAATATAGTTATGTAAATTCATGGATATAATTAAATCATATTTAACAAAATAATTAATCTAAAAAGTCTTAACTGACATATACTACCATTTTCTTCAAAAATAACTTTAAATCTTCTTTAAACTAAAAATAACAGCATAGACACTTTCCAAAATGTATTAAAGCCAAGAGGAACCACCAGAAACATTACAAATGCCTTTCACAATCTTGCTCGCAATTGTTTTTATCTCCTTTTCTCCTTTCCTTTATGTTCTTAAAACATTTTTCTTTAGGAACTATCAAAAATAAAAAGTTTATCATATTTTTGAAAATCAATTCATGATAAATTCAGTCAACTGATATCCTCAATTTAGTTGATTGTTGTATATTTTAGCATGACACTCTCTTGAGCTTTTACTAAAACATTTGTTGAAGCCCTTTCTTAAACATCTACAAATAATAAACATGCTAAGATAACTCAAAAACAATATTTTTCAAAGTTAGCAACCATCAATTAAGGGAAAATATAAAAGGAAAAAAAGTTTTAGACTTTTTACTAAAATTTCGAAGGGGTGTAGTAGTTTCGCAAAATCTTCAATTTACTATAATCGTTTCTAGCACAAAACTAAAAAACTTAAACGCACAATATAAATCAACACCGAAATTTGATAACGTAGTTCAATATACCTTGCCTACGTTTGTGGGGCTCTCAGCTAGCTTAATTCTTTCACTAAATACAATAGTTTTATACAAGGCTTTACTAAGCTGACACCACTCAACCCTTGACACTAGCCCTCGTCCTCACTAGCCGTGAAAGTAATTCAAACCCAATAGTAAGATTGCCTCGTACTAACCTCAACAGAGAATTTTCTTAACAACTTTTTAACGAAAGACAATAAATGAATAACTCAAGTGATTCAACAAAATTCAACATAAATGAAAAAAACTTGAGAAAGAAAAGAAAAACAACTTCCCGGTAGGTTCAGCTCTATTGAAATAGATCTGAAAGTTGCCTCCACACACTATGGGTTGATTCACACAAATAGCAATATTAACTCACAGTTGCAGAAGGAAGACATCAAGTAGGACATACCACGTAGACAAACATTTACAAAAAATCCAACAGAACCCACACCATGATTAACCTTGGAAAAAAACACACACAATATACAAAATAGCCCATCCATACAGCAAAAAGATCAACTCCCAGTTATGAACACTCCATGATGTCACATCCATATAAATATCAATCAATAAACTTTTCAGCCCAAGATGGAATTATATCAACATAGAGATCACCACGTTAGTGCTTTCATGCACTTTGTTTTATCACCAAAACAATCAAACCATAGCCCCACTTTACACACCTGTGACCAACCCAAGATAAGGCAAGCACAAAGTCATACACACAAGGAGTCCAGACTTGGAGTCACGCATGCAAGAAATTCAAACTTGGAGTCATGCATGCATACAACACGATCTGCAACATATTAGCTTAAATCAATTTACATACAATTCATGTATCACATACAACATCCTGACGTATATATCAACATGTATATATATATATATATCCAAACATAGGCAGAAGCATAACTGAAACAACCATACCTCCGGCCATTGCTATCTGACAAAAGTTTTATCCACGGATTAAATCCCACTGCCAAAATGAAGTGTTTCTAAATCTTCTAACCTCTCAAACTCTCAAGTTAATGGTGTAAAATTTTCTTAAAAATGAAAGTCAAAGGTTAGAGACTCAAAAACCAACCCATAATTGTCCATATATTGCTCTGCCCATTACAGAGACAATAGATAGCAACAGACCATCACAATGTTTCAGAAACGTTGTGATGGTTGCGAATCATATAGACCACACGAATATTCCAACATTCTCCCACTTAGTCCATATAATTTAGCATTAACTTTATATAGAAACAAAATATATGAATCATGATAACAAGTCCTCTTATAACGAGTAATATCTTCCATTTATTACATTATATTACGTCTCTACACACAGTCCTTCAACTTAACAAATAAACGTTTATTCTAAGTCTAAACTTAATGAAGATTCTCAATATAACAAAATGAATATCTATAGGTGCACAACCCTTATGAGAAACATCACATTGAATAAGAGTTTTATTGAAAATAATGTACATTTAATGACATTATTTTACAGAAGCTAGTCCTATTTGTACTACATGATCCTTAAACTACTTAGGTGGCATGCCTTTAGTCAAAGCATATGCAATCATCAACTCAATGCTAATGTGCTCAATGATCAATTTATTTTCCTTAACACTTTCTCTTATGGCTAAATACTTAATATCGATATGCTTCCTTCAACTTCCACTCTTGTCGTTTTTAGCCATAAAAATCGCAGCTGAGTTGTTACAGTATAACTTTAATGGCTTAGAGCACATAAATTTAAGCCCAAATATAAAACTCTACAACCATACACCATGTGAGGTGGCCTCAAACAACGATGTGAATTTAGCTTCCATAGTAAAAGTAGTAGTCAAGGTCTGCTTGACACTTCTTCAAAATATAACTCCAGCAGCTAACATGAAAATATAACCTGAGGTTGATTTTCTTAAATCAATGCAATCAGCAAAGTCTAAATCGGAGTACCCAACTACTTCGAGATTTTCAGTCCGTCTATACATAAGCATGTAATCCTTCGTTCCTTGAAGATATCTCATCACTTTCTTTGCATCCTTATAGTGATCAACACTTGGATTACTTTGATATCTTCCTAATATTCCAACCGCGAACGCGATGTCTTATACAGAATTTAGCATACATTAAGCTTCTAACAGCTGAAGCATATGAAATGTTCTTCATGTGTTCTTGTTCGAACTCATTTTTTGAGCATTGACTCAAATTGAATCTATCACCCTTCACCATGGATGCTACACTCGGTGCACAATCTTTCATTTGAAATCTCTCTAAAATTTTGTTGATATAGGTCTCTTCAGGCAATCCCAAAATGCCTCGAGATCTTTCTCTATGGATCTTAATGCCATTGATATAAGATACCTAACCCATATCTTTCATATCAAAATTCTTTGAGAGAAATTGGTTCACCTCACATAGTAAACCCTTATCATTGCTTGCAAGTAAAATGTCATCCACATATAGCACAAGATAACAAATATTGCCCCCACTAACCTTTTGGTATATACACTGATCTATAAGGTTTTCTTCAAAACCAAATAAAGTGATGACTTTAGGAAATTTTAAATACCATTAACGAGATGCTTGTTTTAAGCCATATATGGATTTATTGAGCTTGCAGACCAAATGCCATTATAAGAGGAGAATCTTTCTAGTTTTTTCATGTAAACCTCTTTCTCTAGTTCACCATTGAAGAATGTCATTTTTATATCCATTTGATATAACTCGAAGTCAAAAGAGGCTACTAATGCCATAATTACTCGAAGAGAATCTTTCTTTGATACAAGAGAAAATGTCTCTGTGTAATCAATTCCTTCTTTTTGAGTAAATCATTTAGCAACGGGTCTTGTTTTATGTCGCTCAATGTTTCCCTATGAGTCTTTCTTTGTTTTAAAGACCCATTTACACCCAATGGGTTTTACACCGTTAGGCAATGCAATAAGATCCCAGACTCTATTACATGCCATAGAATTCATGTCATCTTTCATGACATTGTACCATAAGTCTGATTCTTTAGAACTTATGGTTGTGAAAATGTTTTAGGATCATGTTCAGCTTTGATGTTAAAGTTTGATTCTTGTAAATACACAATATAATCACTAGAGATACCTGATCACGTTACTCTAGTAGATCTCCTTAATGTTGTCTCAACATTCTCCTCAGGAGCATATTGTGTAACTGGTTGATTCATAATTTCTTGTTGTTCCATGTCAACAACTTGATTTATTGAATCGGTATCAATTGCTTCTAGAATTTCAGCAATTGGTTGTCTAACACCTATTGGTGCTTGAGGGGTGTGAATGATAATCAATCTATCTTGAGGGGTGTGAATGACAATCAATCTATCACTTGAGCCACAGGGATGAACTTCTTGATGTTCCTTTTCTTAAATAACATCTCGAAATTGATCACTCTCATTAATCAAGTCACGCTTAAGAAATTTTGCATTTCTTGATTCCACAATCTTAGTGTTATGAGATGGCCAATAGCATATATACCCCTTGGATTTTTCAACATATCCAATGAAGTAACCACTCATGGTTCTCGGGTCTAGCTTCTTTTTTTATGGATTATAAATTACTACTTCAGATGGGCATCCCCACCCTTAAATAACTTAAAAGGTGTCTTTGAGACAGCTTTACTTGGAACTCGGTTTAATATATACACAACCGTCTTTAGTGCTTCAGTTGACAAGAAATCAAGGAGTTTTACATTAGTTCACATATTTCTCACCATGTCTATTAATGTTCAGTTTCTTCTTTTTGTCATACCATTTATGGTCCGAAGAACCAGATATAGTGTATTGGGCAACAATCCCATGTTCTTGACGAAACTTAGCAAATGGATCAGGTGCTTATCGATTCTCTATATATCTACCATAGTACTCTTTAACTCTATCTGATCTCACTATCTTAATTTGTTTTCCACATTGATTTTCTACTTCAGC
Organism: Erythroxylum fimbriatum; assembly: GCA_026770325.2. Taxonomy (NCBI): domain Eukaryota; kingdom Viridiplantae; phylum Streptophyta; class Magnoliopsida; order Malpighiales; family Erythroxylaceae; genus Erythroxylum; species Erythroxylum fimbriatum. Next base: position 315,339 of record JANZLH020000365.1, read on the forward strand.
CTTAAAAACTTTAAAGGCATCCAAACCTTCGTCATTAAAACGAAGTAAGTAGAGATACATATATCGTGAATAATCATCTATGAAGGTGATAAAGTATTTTGGACTATTTGCATCCATGTCTGGACAACAAATATCTATATGTATGATTTCTAATAGATTTATGCTCCTCTTTGTACTTCTTTTAGACTTGTTAGTTTGCTTACCTTTAATATAGTCGCATAAGTCTCATAATCAAAAAATCCAAAGTACTAAGTACTCCTTCATTTACCGATTTCTTAAGTCTAAATGGAGATGTGTCTTAATCTTCGATGCCACAATATAGAGTAATCCTCATTCACAATACATCATTTTATCCCAACAATAATATGCATAGAAATATAAGCAGTGTCATTTCATAATTTAAAAGAATAAAGACCATCAATCAAAGCACCATGTCTAAGAATGTTGGATTTATTGGATAATTGAAAATCGAAATTTGTAAAATTAAAGGTAAAACCCAATGATACAAGTCTTGAAATAGAAATTAAATTTCGAGGAAAACTTGGTACGTAAAAGTTATTTTCCAGATGTAAAGTAAAACCACTACTTAACTTCAAACTACATGTGCCAATGGCTTCCACATATGAACTCATCTTGCCTCTTGAATAGCTGTAGTGTTCACTTCCCACTAGTTTCCTTAGGTTGTACATACCCTACAAGGTAATTAAAACATGGATTGTTCAACCAGAATCAATCCACCATGTGTTATGATTAACACTAGCCATATTAGATTCATAACAAACAAATGAAAGGTGAGTACCTTTCATTTTGAGCCAGCTCTTAAATTTTAAATATTCTTTCTTCATGTGTCCAGTCCTTTTGCAGAAGAAACACTTTGATGCTTTCTTTATCTCAGGCTGAGGAGGAATCTTGCCTTTTCCTTTATTTTTTTTCCCTGATCCTTCTTTTTCTTTCCTTGAGTAGCCAACTTCACTTTTTCTCCCTCTTCCAACCAATCTCCCTTCTTCTTGAGCACATATGATCAACAACTCATTAATTGACCATTTTTCCTTATGTGTATTGTGAGAAATTCTAAAAGAGCCATATTGTTGTGGCGGAGTGTTCAAAATAAATGAACTAAGAAAGATTCTAACTTTTTCACTTCTAATGCTTCTAGTTGAGCCGCTATGTCTCTCATGCACATGATATCATCACACACACCTTTTATCCCAGTAAACCTTATAGATGACAATTGCATTATTAAAGTGCTGGCAAGAGCCTTGTCAAATGTAGCAATTTGCTCATCGATGGCTTTTAAAAGGTCTTTCACCTTAGTATGTTATTCAACGGAACCACAGATACTAGTAGGTATCTTAGTCTTTATGAACATCACAGAGAGACAATTGGATTGATTCCATTTGTCATAAAGACTAACTACATTTGGAGTGCTAGTTTTAGTGATAGCAGGTGGTTCGTCTTCCTTATAGCATAATATATATCCATCAAACCCAAATGAACAAGCACTCTATCCTTCCATACCTTATAATTATCACCTTTTAATTTGGGAGTGTCACACTTAACTTCAAAAATATTTGTAGGTAAAATAATTGCAAAAATTATTAAACATACATGCTCATTAACCAAAAATATGAAACCAAAATTTGTTATGTTTTACCAATGTAAATCATACATGAATTCAAGAATCTAGTGACATAAAATTTGCCTATGGCCTAAAATTCTACTCAGTTAGATCCATTTATAAAACTATCAAATTATGTTCCTTTTCTTAATTCCCGTGGGTAAATTAAGAAATCTAATTTGATATGTTATCCTAATTAATCATATACATATAACAAAAATTCATGTGGGTAAATTTTATTCTATATATATGATTAACTACAGCTAATGTTTATAGTGATCCATAAACTTAAATATATAATTTTAATTAATTGAAGATGCTGTGGCTACTCCCTAATTAATTAAAATTATATGAATCACCTCACATTACTTTAATCGTAATTAAAACTAAATATTGCAGCAAATAAGTAATAATGCAAATAAATCAAATAATCATGCACAAATTATTTAATATACTTTTGCATGTATAACGTTCATAAATTTATACATACAATTGCAATTAAGTACATATATAATGTGTGCAAATAGTTATTTAACAACTTTAATGTGCATAAAATCACGTTATTTAATCTTGCATGTCTAATTTAATACAAATATTAATCATACAATTTTGAATGTATAATTCTTAATATATTAGACATACAAATTAAAATAATTAATATTCACAAAAAAATATTAATTCCAAAGAATTTTTTATCATTAAAAATCACAAATATAGGTTAAGTGCTTAATTAACCCATCAAGGAACCAAACATTAACTTTATTAATTATTACGTTATTAATTAAGAAATAAAAATTATTTAAAAAAAGATCATCTTCAACCTCCAACCGGGTTGGTGTGACCCGGTTCTAACCCAAACCAGAGGTTGCCCAGACGTGCCAGCAGCAAAGAAGAACCATAATAAGGGATGGAACGACGATGCAATATGATAGGCAAACATGTTGGGACCCCGCCCTTGTGAGTCACGTGCCGACATCCTACGCGACATCTAGGCGTGCATCCCACAAGGTTGGTGTGCCCACACCAAGTCAAACCTCAAAAACGAACTCATCTCACTTACTTCCGAATAGATTTTAGGACAGCTTATAAAGGAATTTCAATAAGACTTCTTTACAACATTTGTTCCTCATTGCCTTAAGTTTCTAACGACATCAAAAACACTCAATTTGGTTCAGAAATAAAGAAGTATTGGTCAAAACACTTTCGGGTTAAAATTAAACCGAGACCGATCACTACATCCAAATTCAATCCATAAATTGAAAGTCTTAGGGCCTAAATTGAAAATCGGTTCCTTCAGATAAATTGTAGCTCTATGTCTCTAGTTTGTTTATAAATAAGAATAAACTCAATTGGAGCTCTACAAATCAAGATATCGCCAAAAAACTAAAGTCTGTTCAGAACAATATCCACTTATACTCTTTTATCCGATCCTCTCACGTTGATTTAATTCCTATTTCTCAAATTAATATCAAAAGCTGTAAATTTTTATGGAGATGTAGAGAAATGTCTTAAGAATCCAACACTTCAAAAATCGGGTCAATCGGAGGTCAAATGAAAAAGTTATGGCCAAACGAGTGGAGAGAGGTCGGACTCAGTGAAAAAAATCAAAAACCGGCCGCGTCGCTGCAATCCCAGTGTACGCGAGCGCAGGGCCAGCTTCTGGGGGGATTTTTCAATCCGACATCCTATCTTCCAACCTTCATATCTTTTGACCCACAACTCTAAACTTTACAAACTTAGTATCAATGGAAAGGTAAAAGAACTCTCCCCAACTTTCATGAAGGACCTAAAAACAATTTAGGTCTTTAAAAGGGTCAAAAATCCACGACAAAGTGACTATCCAACAATCTCATCCTAAACATCATCAGAACTTCCAAAACTCATAACTTTCTACTCCATTATCCAAAAATGTCATATTTTATATCAATGGAAAGATCAAAACATAAATTACAATGTTAACAATTTTTAACTCTATGAGGGTTAAAAATTCACCCAAAGATTCTGTCCGAAATTGGTCATTTTGACAGCACCTGCACCCAACTTCAACAATTCCCATCTTTCAATTCCCACATCCAAAAATAGCACATTATACATCGTTGGAAAGCTATGAAATTCCTCAACAACTTTCAAGAAGGCTACTTGATCCAATTCAATCCATATCAGTCTAGAATTTGCCTCAAAACATAGCATACACAAACTTACCCTTATGGACATTTACCAAACAATGCAAAGTCATATTTGAAACAAGCATTGGCAAAACACAATAAAACCCAAATGTCTTTCATTAACATCAAAATGTGAATTCTTACAAAGCTTTAGTGGGCATTTTTAGCCCCAATACATTAAAGTCTCGAAAATTCAAATTTCAAAGAAACTACATGAACAGTGATTTTGCTCAAAAAATGCAACTAAAGCTTTGTTTACAAAATATATCTTCAAAATAAAAAAATCAAACGGGAGTGATGCCTTGACCCCGGTTCGATCACTCATTTTTTTACTCATCGCCTGTGGATGAGAGGAAAGAAGGGGGTGAGCTTGACGGCTCGTGAGTAACACATTTATAACCAAGATCAAGCCAAAAATCCTTGAATTATATTTTCCAAAGCAAACTTTATGTTGACCAAATCATGCCACATATGTTTTCCAAAATTTACAATTTATCAAGCAATTCACAAAACTAAACAAAACGTAGTACATCAAAATCAAATGATTACAAATCATAATCACATAAGCACATCGGAAATGGTTCGGGTGGATCCAAACAAAACGTAGTACACATTTCCGTGTAGCGACCATGTGTAGTTGTGAACTTAGGGGAGTCCATGAGGAAACTCCATGCCACTAGCGGGCATTCGGGAAAAGCCTATAGACAAGTGCACTTGACTTACTTAAGGGACCACTACAAACCCATATAAGCATACATTTCACATTTTTCACACATATTGGCCAAAATGGCACTTTTCAGAAAGTCAATTTTATAACTATAGCATTCTTTCCAAATTCACTTTCATATTCTTTTTTTAAATCATCAACACAATATGTAAACATTCCCACACTTTATTCACAAGAAAAAGACACATGTCATATTCTCAAATCAATCTAAAGAGTAATAATACCCAATTTCAAAGTTGTTGGAAAGAATTTAATTTCATTTATTGACATTAATGGCACTAGCTCATTTTCACAATTATAAAGATGTTACCCACTTTAAATTCCCTTGCTTTAGGCTTGCTCAAGATGCCTTTCCTCTAGCTCCTCTTGCCTCCCTTGTTCTTCTTCTTCGAAAAATCACAAAGACCCCAAATCAAAAGAGAGTCTAAAATTGGAAAACCTAAGGAAACAAAAACATGAAATTGATCCTAGAACAACCATACCCATGCTTTTCCTAAGCCATTTGAACCAAAACCCATCAAAAATTCCAAAAGATTTGAAACAACTCACCTTAAAACTCCTCCCACAATTTTTGCTTCTTGTCTCTAATGAAAGATTAAATCTTCCTCTTTATTTTTTCTTCTTGAAAAACTCTTAAAATCTCTCTTCTAAAACAAAGAAAGATGAAACCCTAGGCTAACTTCTTCTTCTTCTCTTCTTTCCCACTCAACCGAAACTCTCTCCTCTCTTTTCTAAAAAATTTCGTTAATTTTTTTCAAAATAAGACAAGTAAAAGCTTTTCTTTCATTCTTTAATTAATGAAGTTAAAAATGACCAAAATACCCCTCCTTGTAAGCCTTAATTTTAACAATTTAAGTGTTCATCCTAAACTACCCCTTATACAAACTTACTACCTTAACGTTTAAATTCAATTAACCCACTTCACAAACCTTATTCATATAACAAACTAGTTAATCCCAACATAAACAAACTACTAATATTCCAAAATTAATCTAATCATGCTTATTCCTAAAAAAAAAATTTGGGCCAACACCAACTTACCCTTACATCAAAAATTTTAGGAATTTATATTTTTTTCCACTTCTCTTAGGTTATTATCGCCTGTTTTTGCTAGTAGAAGTTCTTACATCAAACATAACTCCAATCTCGAATTTGAAACTGCAATATGATTTTTTCCAATAGCCTTGATAACTTTTTCAGTTCTTTCTTTGTATCTCCTTTAGGTTTTTCATTAAATTATCTAATTTGCAGCCATAGAAAATGGTATTAATATCCTTTTAGACAACGTCTTTGAATCCCAACTATTCCACCAAGTAGTTTTTGATATTAAAAGGAACAAGTTTAATATTTTTAGGCAAATTCACAATGACCTCTATGTAACAATGATTAGATGAGATGTTATTGTTAAAGAGAGTCTAATAATTTAGGAAATCATTTAATCAAGAGTAGCTCATCATGACTCTGTCTACTTTTCTTCTTTGGAAGAGATTTCCAGTTTGTTGTTCTTTTAAGTAAAGTGAGTTCCTTTGTATTTCAAGCTGGAAGGTCAGACAGAGAAATAGATAATTTATCACTAAAGCCAATTTAGTTAAACAACTTATGAGAATTAACAAGTCAATATTTGTATAAACATACAAAATATAGGCTTTGTTAATTATTAGGCCCTTACCATAATAATGGCATGTCTACTTTTTTTATATTTAATCATTACCTAGCTATTGGAATAAGATCTCACTATTAGGTTAACAAATTTATTTGTTTAATTTTTCTTTAGTAAAGGACTAAAAGAATAAAGAGAAATAAGAAGAAATACTTTATTTATTATATAATTTGAATGTGGGCTAATGTTGGCATAAATTTCTATAGAAGACGGAGTTAACTCATGTATGTCTTAACTCCAACTATAAATATGGGTATATCAAGAGTTAATCTACATGATTATTTTAAGCAGTTACATGGTAAATGTTTAAAGCAAATAGCTAGTCAAAGTGCTCTAATAAGCTTGAAATTTAGGTTTCTTAATCTTTTTAACATAACCATTTTGATAAGATTCAAGAGTTTCAATTGATTGATGATAAAACATAATACATATCTAAAATACTAAGCATCACTTCCAATTCCTCCAAGACCTTTAGAGGATTATATTGTTTGCACTTTATTTTGTCTTGTCCTCTCAAATAGTATCAATTTAATCACACTCCCAATAAACTTTTTTCCAATTTGCTTATATTATATATATTTATAATATTAAAGGAAAAAAAAGTGCCAAAGTTAAACAATTAACAACTTCTTTCATTTCAATTTCCTTCTTAATTAATTGAATTCCAAGATGATTTTCCATTTTTGTCTTTATATTTACTTCTTGGAATATATTTAATTAACTATTCAATATGTGATAATTAAAAGTCTCATAATTCTAGTGTGACAAACATGAACCTTTTGGATTTGTAAATCATAGGAAAGATTAAAAATGTGAAAGAAAATAAGAAAGTCATTAGCCATATATATTAAAAAAGAAATAAGCAAACATGTATTAAAAGAAAAATGTATGTTAATATTCAATTAAAGAAGCAACCATTGTAAGACAAATAATATGAAATAATCAAACCAAATGATGTCCTAACTTATGATTTTAGTGATATCAAAATGTGTTTCTAAAAATGAATTTATTTTTGTTAATATTAGTAGCTTTATTATAATGAAATCAAATAATATGTGAGAGATTAAAGTTCACCGGAAGGACAAAATAAGTAAAAAGTTAATTGAATAAATTAACCAATCAAATGATAAACAAAATGAGCTAAATAAACCATATCTACAATTCAAGAGAGTTTTAAAACAATTTAAGTCAAGTGAACCATAACGAGTTATAAGATTTATTTTTGATACTAAAGATAGTTTTATGAATCTTTTGAGATAATTTCATTATATTCATGAGCATGAGAGCATAATATGAACCCTTAATATATTGTGTAATCAACAAAGAAATTCTTAAGTTTTATTTGAGTTACTGAGATATCAAATGAGAGAGAAATTGATTTGTTTAGGCTTTCTCTTCACCTGTAGCAAAGAAAATGTATAAAAGATCCCTTTTTATACCTCAAGAAAAGAAAATATTATATAGTGGATTCCTTTTCATTCATTAAAGGAAGAGAAAAAGTGGATTTTCCAAACAAAACTTAGAGAATGGACATATTCCAAAGGTTATGTAACTGATGTAGATTGAATTTTAGAGGGGCATGTCAGATTGATATCAAGTCTATAAGCCTGCATAAATAGTCAATCAAAGTGTTAGAATCTCAAGTTAGTGAGAGAAAAGAGTGCTAATATGTAAATGACATTCTTAAGTGAATTTGTGATAGGAATTATTGTGGTTATGAAAACTTACTTTGAGATGTATCCTTTTTATATGTTAAATAAGTAGAGTTGAACTTCAACTATCCTAGTAGAGTTTGGATATAACTTAATTAAGAAGCTTAATTAGTAGACTTTACCTCTACTAATTAAGTTTGATTGACCTATTCGTTAAGTATCCCTAAAATTCGCAAGTTGATTTGACACAAGTATGCCTCAAAATGGTTATGGAATTAGTATCCCTTTGAGCTTCAAATATGATTATAGAAATTAATCTTTACTAAGTAATCCAAGAACATATCATACTCTTGTTAAGGATATTGGTTGAATCACTATAAATCGATTTTGTCTATTTTTTTCCTCTCTTTATTGTTATGTGTTTATTAATAAAATTATGTGCGTTTATGGTTGCTTAATATAAATTATACTTGGATATTATAATAACATAGTCATATTTTTAGGCAATTCATTCATTACTTCTTAAAAATTGGCCAAAAATATGAAGACATAATTCACCTATCTCTTATGTGTCATCAGGGTGGATTTACTATGGGGGCACTTGCCCCCACTGCTCCCAAAAAATGTCTCCTCTGTTTTGAAAAAATTTCATGTAAAAAATTTTTTATTTTAAGGTTTACCCCGTAAAAAAAAGTTCCTTTCATTAAAATTTTGCCCCAATTAAAAATAAAAATTTTCCCTCATTTTAAAAAATTTATGAGTCCACCCCTGTGTGTCATGCAAGTTGTCATAAATCGATGTTAATGAGAAAAATAACTTTGAAAAGGGTAAACTACTAAAATTTAAAAATATATACAAAACAGCCTAAAAATAAATAAAAGTAGGCATGGGGAAAAAATGGAAGCACTGATTAATTTTCTCAAACCAAATCAATTCTCAACTCTATAATGCAATTATCAATTTTATATTAGAACCATATTTTGGAAGGAGTAGAATTCAGTTGAAATTCAAAATAATATAACTACAAAGGACTTATAACAATATAATTCAACAAACTAAAACAAACGTGAAGAGCAAGCTCTTTAAATGGAGTCCAGATTTTTTGTCCAATATTATGATATTTTATTGTGTCCAATAAATCTCAGTTATTTATTTATGTAGATCTCACATAAATTTGTATGAACCCTATAAAATAAATAGCTGAGATTTTATGAGAGACCATTCTCTTTTAAATGTGATCATTCTCTTTTTCCTACCGAGCAGCTCTAATACTGTCGTTCTTATTGACTTGCCGGTGACATTATCATTGCTCTTCTCCCGCTCTTTACGTCAATTAATAAACATGGACGAAGACTAGTCAACCTCTTCTCTCTCTTCAATCAGCTTTTGGACATAACTGAACGTTTTCAAGCTTTGGAGCCAATAGGATCTTGGAACGTGAGTATGACATGTCAGCTTGGATGTAATGGAACATTTTATAGATGTAGAAACAAGATTTTAAATATCTATTACAAATTAATTCTCGACCGTATAGCTGGATTAGCTTAGTTAAGCAACCTACCCACCTGACCTTAAAAGATTCGTTTTTGACATTCGAAGATAATTATGGTAGTGGAGAGTCAGTTAATACCATCACCAGTAGAGTACCATTGAACTACTTGCAGTTTTTCAATTTCCTGTTAACAAGTCTTACGTTTTATACCTGCAGGCGTCTGCAATTGAACGGATTCAGACATTTGAGAAAAGGTCCCATGACCACGTTGCACTGAGAACTTATTCTTTAAAACTTCTTCCTCCTACCACTTTTGGTTGGCAAACAAACTTGGCTTGGAGGTCAAACTTTCTACAGCAAAGACCATGTCTTTCCAGCTAATGTATTAGGATTGAAAGCGAGAGTCATGTCGGAGACTGAGAGCCTGCGGCCGTCTAATGAAGAGGCTGAGGAGGACCACGAATCCGAAAGAGGACGATTCTATGAATGTATATTGGCTCCATTCCGTTGGCTGAAGATGCTTGCCACTAAGACAAATTGGAGCTATGTGTTTGCAGTAATTGTTGTGTATGGAATAAGTCAGGGGATGGGTGGAGCTTTATTTCGCGTCGGGACGGAGTATTACATGAAAGATGTTCAGAAGGTTCAGCCATCGGATTCCCAGATTTATCAAGGGATCATATCTATTCCTTGGCTTGTTAAACCTTTGTGGGGTCTCCTCACAGATGTTTTTCCCATTCTGGGGTATCGTAGGAGGCCTTATTTCGTTTTAAGTGGTAACCTTATCCATATAATTTGCTGTTCTCAGTTTTATTTCTTCCCCATTATTTATCACGTCAATTTATGTCAAGATCTGTCTTCTATATTCCCCAGAAGATCTTGTTCAATTCTTGTCGTTTGTTCTTTTTTAGTTTGCAATTGCTGTATGTTCTTTTCATGTTCGCTTGTGCTCTTCAAAGCTGAAAAAATGGGTTCCTGTCAGGGTTTCGGATAACGCTTAACTCCATCTACATATTTCTTTTGTGCCAGATTGATAGTTGGATCAGGCCTTAGTTTTCGTTTGATCATCAATGGGAGTTTTAGACCCCAAAATGAGTCAATTGCATGCGTTGTACTTGAGAGTTGAGAGTTGACTTGCAAGTAGTGAAAGTCGTTGAGGACGTTTCTGGATTGCTTACATTTGGTACTTAATTTGGATAAGCTAGTCTTGAAGTTTAGAAATGATGTGAATCAAAAAATAGCTGAGCACGGACAGTGGATGACATAGTGATCATTAGGCTTTGTATCAAAACCAATTGGCATCTTAAGCTTCTGGGAAAATGCAGGAGGGATTTCCAGCCCAAAAAGGAAATATAGGTTTTGGTGGTTATATGGCAGTCGAGAAAGAAAGCGATGAATATCGAGTCCGAGTACGATGGTTACAGTCGCTTGAGATTGTTGGAAATGAACAGGAAGAAGTTTCGAATTTACTTATTGTAAGAATGAAATCCATACCTCTTATGTATAATGTCTCAAGAAGTCCAGATCTCAATTCAGCGCTGTCCATGGCATTGCTTTTATTAATTTAGGGAGAAAATGTATCAATATGCTGGAGTAACAACATTATTTGGTGCTTAAGTTTGAGGACACTAGTCTCTCTTTCAAGTTTGTCTGCGCCTTATCATAAATCATAATCTCTATTCTCTTCTGATGATGATCGGCCATTTTTCTCGGCTTTGAGCTCACCATCACAAAAGTATTTAAGCTCGGCCATTGCTTGTGTCTCCGGGATAATGAGCAAGCAAAGGACTTAAATGTGCAAATGTGTAACATTTGTGTGGTCCTTTGTCCCTAACTGTTACTGTTTCCACTTTGGATTTGAAGAGAATACTTTCCATATTCAATGTAGTGAATCTTTTAGCTTTCAAAACTATATCTCGTCTAGAGAATGCTTGGCAGAATATCTGTCCCTGAGAGTGATTGGCAGAATATCTTGTCTATTTCAGGACTTGTGGGAGTGGTCTCAACACTCGTATTGGCTTTGCATGACAAGGTCCAACTTCTATTTGCAGTGGTTTTATTGACGACTCAAAGTATGTATGTAGCCATTGCAGACGTGACTATAGATGCCTGTGTAGCAGAGAACAGTAATATCCATCCTGCACTGGCGGCTGACCTGCAAAGTTTGTGTAGTTTCAGTTCCTCAATTGGCGCATTACTGGGATACTCTCTGAGTGGTGTTTTTGTTCACCTACTAGGTCCTAAGGTTGAGCGCTTGTTAGCTTGCCACTATTATCATGTTATCTCAATCTTTCCATTGTAGGCAGAAGTTTATTCTTATGTGTTACAGGCTTAATTCTTCTTCTGTTTTAGGGGGTCTTAGGCTTGCTGGCAATCCCAGCTGGACTTGTATCTCTGGCAGGAATGACGCTCAGCGAATCCAACACCCAAAATTCTGTTAGTAGAGAGGTATTCTTTCTTTTCTTCTTGAATTTGATATTTCCACTTTGAGACTCGAAATCAATCCATCTTTTGCTCAGGTGCACCAGAATATTGTTGATGCTGGAAAGGCTATGTGGAAAACATTGAAATTTCCAGAGGTTTGGAGACCATGTTTATATATTTACTTATCTATCACTGTAAGTTTGAACATCCACGAAGGGTTGTTCTACTGGTATACGGATTCAAAGGACGGTCCATCCTTTTCCCAGGTATATGATTTATCTTAGCTATCATTCTATCCATTATTTTCTTCAGATTCACAAGGAATGTACTATACTGCAGAAGTTTGAAGCAACCGTTTTTAGTCTAGAATGACCGGATACTCTCTATGTTCTTGGGACTGATACTCTTTTGTTCATGAAGCTTGTTAGCGCAGAGCATTGACCATAATAATACAATTTGTGTTAATAATATTGTGTACGGATGGTTTGTGCAGGAGGCCATTGGCTTCATTTCCTCGTTTGCTGCAGCTGGATCATTCTTGGGGGCATTACTGTATCAGAATGTCCTGAAAAATCATCCCTTCAGAGACCTGCTTTTTTGGACTCAATTTCTATTTGGTTTAACGGGGATGCTGGATTTGGTGATGGTGTTGCGACTGAACTTGAGACTTGGAATACCAGACTATTTCTTCGCTGTGTTTGATGCAAGTTTCTCTCATGTAATTGGACGGCTCAAGTGGATGCCTCTTCTTGTGCTCTGTTCCAAGCTTTGTCCTGCTGGCATTGAAGGCACTTTCTTCGCGTTGCTCATGTCAATTGAGAACCTTGGACATTTTTCATCTTCATGGCTTGGAGGCCTCCTTCTTCATTTACTTCATGTTACCCGAGTAAATTTTAATAACCTCTGGCTGACCATCTTGATCCGTAACTTACTGAGACTCACTCCACTTTGTCTGCTATGTCTGGTTCCAAATGCTGATCAAAATGCTACTTTACTACCAACTGAAATCTCGGGGTCAAAAGAAGGAACTGAAACTCAAGTAACTGAAAACATCGAATTGGTTTCTCTGGTAAGCAAGATGGATGAGATGTAAGCTCTGAGAAGACCATCTGCTCAACATTTTTGCATGTGCAGAATTCCTTGTCTTAACTAGTTGAGACTGAAATTTGACAAGTTGGTGGGGTTCCAAGGAAAGAAGCTTCATGAGCTAGAAGGAGTTTACATAAAGGAAATGATGTCCCCTTCGCTTGTCCTCCTGGAGATCCAACAGTTTATTGTTCAACCAAAAAAAAGTTGGCTCCAAAGGAAACTGACAAAAGGAGATGTAATTCTTCTTTTACTTGGAGGATTCATAAATTCATTGGCCATATTTTGGGTACTAAAATCATATCTTTTCACCTTTCCATCTGTTCAAAAATAGAAGTAGTTATCTGAGTATGCGTTCTTTCTTTCAAAGTATGGATAAATATGATCACCTCTTGTAGCTCAGTGCAGAGGAGACTTAAAAAGTTCTTCCATTTAAACTCCAACTTGTAGGAGTCTGTACAACTTTTTTTTTTTTTGAAAGGGAGAAAAAACTAATTACACGACAAGTCTCGGGAAACACTCCCGACATATCTTCTAACCAGTCCACACAGCAGTTACTTTCACGATAACTATGGCGATGGAACAAGTAAGTATCAAAGGTTAAGAAAGTAAACATGTCTTTTCTTTCAATAATGCACGTAATAGCTTTCATAAGTTATGTAATTTATCTAGTTAGTTGACAAGTTGACAAATTTAAAGTCAGGTGATGATTGTTTAGAGACTTTAACTTTTAGTACTTAAAAATACTTAATCACTTAGAATTTATGAGAATTCGTCAAAAAAAAAAAGAATTTATGAGAAATCAATTCAAGCATTTAAAATTATTGAATAACATTTTAAGGACAGGAAATACAAATACTTGAAAATTATTGTAGAACTTCCAACGGATTGAACCACATTTTAATAATAGTAAAAGTCTTTTATACTTTCCAACCACATCTTTTAATAAATATTTGAGAAATCCTAAGTATAGTATCTTCTTTATAATGGAATGTAAAAGGCTTTTCTTTTGTCCCAGGTTTCTAAATATCAATATTAAGAGAAATAGATTAGATTGTGTGTAACATCCCGTTACTGGTAGCAAGGGTATTATGGTCATATTGGGTCGAACTGATAGGTTTCATTGCATTCACTGACTGAGCATGTTACTGGCCTCTAATCATAGAGGAACAGGTTTCTTGCATATGCATTTATTCATAGGTACATGCATTCATGATTT
>JANZLH020000365.1:331845-345635 GCA_026770325.2 Erythroxylum fimbriatum
AATAGAAAGATCAAAACAATACCTACAACTTTCATGTACAATATGAAATCAAATTCAAGTGCTAACTAGGTCAAACAATTCAGTGAATGAGTCTGCCCATTGAAACCACCTGAACTGAACAGTAATTTTCGAACAATTATAACTCCTTGCACAAATGTCAAAAAATTGCATACGTTATACCCCTGAAAATATCAAACACAATACTACACTTCTCATGAAGGGCTTAAAAGCCAATCCCATCTCTAACAAGCTCAAAACTGTCATGCAAGTTCCTGCCCTGACCACTAGTCAATGACCTAACTTCAGTCCAATCTTTGAAAATTCATAAGTCCCAATTGTATTATCCAAAATTTACATACTATATCTCATTTTCAAGATAATTGCTTCCTCTACAACTTCCCAGAAGATCAATTGAGCCAATTCAAATCACAAAAAGCTCTAAATTTGCTTCTAATCACAGTGCTCACAAAACCTACACTGATGGCTAGGTTTCAGCAAAATGCACATAGCCAGTCAACATTCAACAGGTCATATCTCCCAATATACTTATCGAAAAATTGCAAAATCAGTGGCAATGGAAATCTAACAAGATAGGCTTCAACTTTCATGAATACCTTTTCACTAATGCCTTCTATATTAATATAGAAAAATCATCAAAACAATTAGGTCATCAATCCAGGTACTGTTCACACAGGCCATGTCCCTGATTTTCCAACTCAAAATTCAACCTCTTAGAGCTACAATTAGACAACACCTATTTCATACAAAACCTTATCCAACAAACGCAAGTTTAATTTGGTCCAAACCTCACCTCATTTGCTTACCTACACAATTAGTTATGATCAAAACACTGTCATAGGTACAAAATCAAATTTTCAGCTTTACTACTCAATTCACTTCCTATCATGCCAAATCCAATTCTCCTACCATAAGCATACCAATTGGACACGAAATCAGTCCCTACATCATCAATACTTTCACTAGGAATAACAACCACAATTTGGCAACACTTATCCAATTGTTTTTCCTTAATCTAACATTCAAAAATCAATCCAAACTAGGCTAAACCAAGTTAAACCATAATCATTCACTTATCCTAACACAACATACATTAATACCCAACCAAGGAAACCATATGTTTCATGGAATTAATGCATCATAAGTCATCATTAATGAACAAGAACTCCCATTGAATGCATCTAACAACCAATTGATTCATGAAATACATAATTAAAGCTTAAAATAAACCTTTTAAGCTTTACTCCAACTCATGAATTTCCATTCACTCCACTCTCACACACGACACTCACCAAAGGGAGGCAAAGGTTTGAGCTAGTATGGTAGACAAAGAACTACTTAAGGAAGGAGAAGGAGTAGGAGTTTACTAGAACATTTGAAGAAAACCAATGAAGAAAGAAAAGAAGAAGTTTCGGATGCTTCAAGGATTAACCAAGAACAATTGATTTTTCTTTCTTTCACTTGAAGTTACCGTAAGCACATGGGATAGGAACAAAATCAAGGCATTAAATGTTGGAGGACAAATGTCAAATGGTAAGAAAAGACAAAAAGGAAAAGACAAAATACCATTCAAAGCTTTGCTAAAAATAATCCAAATACCAGCCAATTTTCAATCCATTATTAAGGGTCCAAATTTTCGACCCTAACATAAAATAGCCAATAATCCAATACGAAATGACAGTACTTTTCACTACCAAAAATCAACCGGTTCGCCACTTGGCGATTTTTTCGGTCCGGGAATTTTTCTCCAGAAAAATCCAGAAAAATTTCTAAATATCCCTTAAAATGTAAAACACATAATGGATCACTCAAATGAATTTTTCAAACACAATTACCACGTTATTCACAATAAAATTCCATTTAGGCCCAATACCGGGAAATAATCATGAATGCATGTACAGTTATTTTTCATGTGCAAAAATTTACTATTCACCAATACAGTATGCAGGAAAATTTTCAATTAGTCCCAATCACTCTCACCCTTAGCCAACTTACTATTTTACCCTTCCTGTCGGGGGTGGGATGTTACACGTTATACCCTGCGTGACACATGTGCTGTAATGGCCAGGAGAAAGGGCCGCGATCTCGTAAAACTAACTCTAAAAACTTGTCCTCAGTTCGGATTGTAGGTTGCAACTTGCCTGCATGAAGCCGGAATCGCTAGTAATTGCCAGTCAGCCATACGAACGTGAATTCATTCCTGAGCCTTGTACACATCGTTTGTCACACGATAGCAGCTGGCCATGCCTAAAGTCGTTACCTTAACTGCAAGGAAGGGGATGCTGAAGGCAGGGACAGTGACTGGAGTGAAGTCGTAACATGGTAGCCATACTGGAAGGTGCGACTGGATCACCTACTTTTCAGGGAGAGGTAATGCTTATTGGGTATTTTGGTTTGACAATGCTTCACTCCCAAAAAGAAGGGAGCTACATATGAATATAGGTTTAACATGTCGACAGAAGTCTTCTATTATTTCTTGACGTTGAAGTAAGACCACGCTCATGAGCTTATTATCCTAGGTCGGAACAAGTTAATAAGATCCCCTTTTTTCTTTTCACCCCCATATTGCCACGCGGGAGGGGCATGGGGACGTAAAAAAGGAAAGAGGGGGATAGGATTTCTCTCGCTTTTTTGCATAGCAGGCCCCTGGCAGGATGCTCGCATGACGGGCTATTAGTTCAGTGGTAGAGCGTGCCCCTGATAATTACATCGTTGTGCCTAGGCTGTGAGGGCTCTCAGACACATAGATAGTTCAATGTGCTCATCAGCGCCTGACCCTGAGATGTGGATCATCCAAGGCACATTAGCATGGCATACTTCTCATGTTCAAACTAGGGCTTGAAACAAAAATTCTCCTCAGGAGGATAGATGGGGCGATCCAAGTGAGATCTAATATAGATCCAACTTTCTATTCACTCATGGAATTAGGGCGGTTTGGGGGGAACCACCACAACTCCTCTCTTCTCGAGAATCCATACATCCCTTATCAGTATATGGAAAGTTATGTCTCGAGCACAGGTCTAGGTTCAGCCTCAATGGGAAAATAAAATGGAGCACCTAATAACGTATCTTCATAAACTAATAACTAGGAGATGACCCCTTTCATTCTGGGGCGATGGAGGGATCATACCATTCTTTTTTCTTCTTATCGAAGTTATTTCAAAAAGACTTGCCATGGTAAGGAAGAAGGGGGAAACAACCTCACTTAGAGAGTGCAGTACAATGGAGAGTTGTAAGCTGCGTTCGGGAAGGATGAATCGCTCCCAAAAAGGAATCTATTAATTCTCTCCCAATTGGTTGGACCGTAGGTACAATGATTTACTTCACGGGCGAGGTCTCTGGTTTAAGTCCAGGATGGCCCAACTATGCCAAAGAAAAGAATAGAAGAAGCATCTGACTCCTTCATATATGCTCCACTTGGCTCAGAGGGTATAGCTCAATTTGTAGAGCTCTACTCTTGCAATTGGGTCGTTGCTATTACGGGTTGGAAGTCTAATTGTCCAAGTGGTAATGATAGTTTCTTGTACTTGAACCAGTGGCTCACACTTTCTAAGTAATGGGGAAGAAGAGCGAAACATGCCACTGAAAGACTCTATTGAGACAAAGATGGGCTGTTAAGAATGTAAAGGAGGTAGGATGGGCAGTTGGTCAAATCTAGTATGGATCTATATACATATTTTATTTTAATTGTGCCTCAACTATATCAACTGCACTTGAACTATTAGATAATCATAGTCGGTAGTAACATCACTGCTTCCAACACTACTACAGAACTATACATGATATTTTCACCTCATACAGCTCCTCGAAGGTCATAAAAAATCTAAGGGCTAGATTGTATTATTTATCTTGATATTTTTGTATTATAGATAGGATCAAAATTTATCGGTTGTTCCCAAATTCGACCAATGGAATTCTGTCGATTATAATATTAACATTATAGAAAAAGTACTTCTGAATTGATTTCATCCTTTAAGAATTACCATTTTCTTTATTTTTCTTTATTGAGTAATAACTTAAACCCATTAATAAAATACATCTTGTAGAAATACCAATACATATTTCATTTTATAGTTTTTGATTACGAGAAATAATTAGGCAGTCCCTTACCCTAATTCATGAATTCTGATACGAATTCGATCTCTATGACTATGTATATAAGAAATAAGACAATCAAACAGACAAAGTGAATGTATAATAAATAAAGGGAAAGGGTTGTTTCGTTCCTGATAGTTATTTCTTTGATTGGTGGATGATAATATCCTTTGGATCGGAACTGGGGGGAGTACTGCCTGATCGTTTCTACCAACTTTTTGCCCCAATTTATATTATTTTTATAATTAAAAATTCGAATTAAAAAAAAATTAACATTATTTTTTTATTTTATATATTAAAATTCAATGTTATGCAGAAAATTCCTTTTGAATAAATTAAAGAACCTATATTACTAATCCGTTGTGTATCTTGGTTTTCCTATTCATCCAGTCATTCTATTCTTTCTCAATCGTTCGTTAAACTTAAAGTAATTCATCTATGTTAAACTTAGAGTAATTCATATAAATAAATGATAGTAAAAACTCAATAAGGCTATAGGACTTACTTTTGAACTCGCTTCAAGTTAGGATGATTAATCAACGAGTCTTGGGGCACCCAGTCTAGTTTTCTTATGTTTATTTCTGTTTTACTTTTGTACATAAGAAATGAGCCTCCATTTTTTTTACTGTACATTTAGAAGTTGTTTTCTTTCACTCATATAATTGTCTAATTAAATTGATCAACCCAAATGGTGAATAAAAAAAATGAAGATATCCTATTCAACTCATTTCGACTTCTTTTATTTTATCGTTCTAAGTCCAAAAAAATAGGTAAAAACTTATGTTTTAACGACTCACACGTAGGCTATGGATAATACATAGATAGTTAAGGGTATTTCATAACTAATAGATTGAGCAGCAGCTCGTAGACCACCTAAAAAGGAATATTTATTGTTTGATCCATATCTTGACATTAGAAGTCCAATAGGAGCAATACTTGAAATGGCAATCCATAAAAAAAACATCGATATTTAGATCGACTAAAAAAAGGTGATAGTCAAAAGGAATTACTGAATAGCTTAATAGAGTTGATATGACTGTTGTGGATGGTCCGATACTGACAAAACAATTATCACCTCGAAATGGAAAAGGATTCTCTTTGAAATTAATTTTATCCCATCTGTTAGAGCTTGAAGAACTCCCAAAGGATCGGCATATTCCGGTCCAATACGTTGTTGTATCCCTGCAGATATTTCACAGGAGCAAACTTTGCACAGAGTTCCATTACTATTAATGGGTGGCCCCGTGATTTCTTATGGGCATAGGCGTCCCAGGTAATTCAGTCTTAAAGTAATAAAGCATCAATACCGATTAATCTATATTAATCCATATATAATATATAATTAATATATAATTAAATAAAACTCTTCATAGAACATTCATAGAATAAAAGAACAAAAAAATCAAGAGCCTCGAGCTAATAAAGATTGAGAAGATACTCAAAAAAAATTCATCGAATTTGATTAGTGGGGCTCCATTGTCAAAATTGAGACCTAAGCATTAATTGAGAAGCTATGGGAACGACGGAATCTATGAATACATAAAATTCTATTAAATAAAAGGAAAAAGAATCTTAAGGATTTATTGGGCAAGATGGCGAAATGAACCAGGAAACAATCCATGTATTCGGAGCGCTCATGGATTAACCCTACAAATGAAATAAAAATACATATTGAAAGAGTAAATATTCGCCTACAAAGGTTTTTTTTTATGTTATTGGATTCCTAGACTTTAAGTAATATTATACCATTAAGTAAGATTATACCATTTCGATAATCATATCATAAAATAATTAATAATAATAATAATAATACTAATAATAATAAATAAATAAAGTAAATTAAGATTTGTGATAACATTATGTTATAACAAAAAATAAGAGTATCTAAAAATAATTAGATCTAAATATATAATAAACATCTAATTCTCTGTAAGTATATCCTATCTAAGTATATATAAATATTCTATCTATCTAAGTAGATATAAATATTCTATCTATATTATTGTGCTCCTTTTTCTATTAGTCTTTTTTTGGCAAGCTGTTGTAAGTTTTAGATGAGATCTTGAATACTGTCCTTCTTTATTACTGTCCGAAAATAATACATGATTTTTTTTATTTGAGAAAAAAATTATAACACTTGATAAGATCAAATAAGTCTTATAATATAAGGTATAAGCCCTCAATTCAAATTTAGAAGTTATTCTATAGATGCAAGAAATCTCGATTATACCATTTGGAGATTCTGGACTTTTTTCCATTCCATTGAAATAAATTGTAATCGTATTAGATTCAAGTCCCCCGCAATATCGAATTATAGGTATGAAAAAAAGTTTTGGCTCCTAACGATCGACTTTTATTAATATGAAAAATGAATTTAGAAAATTCTTTTGTATTTCTAGAACCCATTTTATCTTTTGTTTTCAAAATATTTTATGTGATATAAAACTCAGCTAAAAAGAGAGAATCTATTTTCTTTTTCTTTCCAAACCAAAAAAGATTTTGGAGTTTGTGTAATGTTTACTTGAAAAATCTTTCTTTACACAGTAGTGAATCCTATATTTGTTTAGAGGATAAACATATATTTCAATACCAGATGAATCAATGATTTATCATAATAAAAATCAATTTAATGTTCTTGTTTTTTCGGGATATGCATTTCTAAATTCTTAAACTTCTCTCTCTCTCTCTCTCTATATATATATATATGTATATAAGGTTCTTGTTTTATATGGATATGCATTCCTAGTTCTTAAACTTCTTTAAGTTCTACCACCCACTACTTTCCTTGATTAAATTCTCTTTCTAAAATGTAACATATCTTAAGACAAATATCTTTTGCTCAAGAGAATGGTAAAATTGATATATGATACTTACTTTTTAATACCCTAAAACTTGCAATTATCTAATTTAATTTGAAGCTTATAATATGTTATACCCTTCATATAAACATTACACCCCTAAATCTAAGTCTAAAAACTTTAGTCTACTATCAGTCCATATCTCATATAGTCTCTTGTCCATTGATTTAGATGGTACTCTATTTAAAATGTAAGCAACAGTTTTATAGGCATATCCCCAAAAGAAAATAAAAAGGTCATTATGATTCATTATGAAACATACCATATTTAATAAAATACGATTTATTCTCTCAAATACTCTATTATATTGTAGAGTCCATTATGAAAGAATCTCATTCTCTTTTAAGTAATAAACCTCATAGATTAAGTATTCACCGCCTTAATCAGATCTAAGTATCTTAATATTTTACCATTTTATTTCTCAACCCTAAGTCTAAATTCTTTTAATGCAACTTTTGTTTTATTAAATACACATAGTCATATATAAAATGGTCATTTATAAATATAATGAAATATAAGGATACTCCTATACTACAAGTAGATATAGGGCCATATGCATCTAAATGTACCAGCTCTCTTAATACACAAGCACATTCTCCCTTTCTACTAAAGGATAATTTGGTCATTTTTTCTGACAAACAAGGTTCACAAGCTTCATATAATTCATAATAAAAGTGATCTAAATATACTTCTTTCCGTAACATTATAAATCTAGTTTCATTGATATGACCTAACCTATAATTCCATAAATAAGATGGATTTTGGTCACTTAATTTTCTTTTCTTACTATTTATATTAAGGATTAACCTTTTTAGATCTAATTTATACAATGTAATACACATCCATAATAAGCATCACTTTTATAATGAATAACTTTTATTTTCAATAATAAAGATAATTCCATTCACATTTAAATAAGAAATAAAAATAATGTTTCTTGGAATATACAAAACATGACAACAATTATTTAGTTTTAGTACAAGGTTAGAAGGCATAGCTAGACTATAAGTTTCTATAGCTAATGCAATAACTCATACTCTATTGCTAACTTGTTGCTTCACTTTACCTTTCCTTAATGATGTACTCATTGGTAATAACTACACATTACTATAAATGTAAGAATCACAACCATTATCTATATTCAAGATTATAAAACAAAATTAGAAAGATTAATATCAATCATAAACATATATGAGGATGAAGCATCATTAAATTTTTTGTCCATTAGGCTAGTAAGATAACTTTTGCAGTTCGTCTTCCAATATCCATTGAATTCACAAGTTAAATATATGCCCTTGTTGTTCTATCTTGCCACCATAAATTGACTTTACTACTTTAGTAGAAGCCTTTGGTTTCCTATTTATATTCTTCTTAGAACCTTTTTTTCATACTCTTAGAAGACTACATAATAAGAATAGAACTAGGTTCCTTCTTAAGGTACCCTTCTATAGTCTTGTGATGATATAATACTTTGAAAGTCTTAAAATGTCTATCCTACTTTGTATACTAAACGATTCCTTAAGATGTAATATCATAATGTGAGCATCCATGTTCCTAAGTTGCCTCTAAAGCTTAGGTGCTAGTCAACATCACACATATAGATTGTTCAACATCATCGATATGATGTTGATGTCTCTATCAGACTTTATTATTTGCTTTCACATTAAGAATTAATGGAATTATAGTGTCAAGAACGTGCAATTCTTTTTCTTGCTCGAGAATAATTCTTAAGTTGTAAAATTAGTCTAAGAAATTAGGTCCAGTAAGCTTGTTATCATTTATGATGCTCCTTATAGGCAAATTGCTACTCGTTTTATTTGACAACCCAAACTACATAAATTAAAAAATATTAGTTTATATCATAAGCAAAACAAAATGAGGACCTTAATAAAATATTTAGTTACCCTTACTATTTTATTCAAAATAATAGCCTTATTACTATTCTAAAAATTAATTTAATCTTTCTAGTAGTCTAAGATTTCATTAAAACTTTATTGACATTGAGTTTGTTAAAAAAACAAACTAAACTTAAATTAGATAGATAATATCTTTATTAATCATATCTCATCTGATTCCTAAATTTGTTAGATAACAACTTTTTGTCAAAACATATCCTATATATTATTCCTAGCCTTTTCTCAAATTTTAATCTCATTATATTGATTATATCTAGTATAATCTAATTTTGAAATATATTTCTTTAAAACTTTTCTTAGTTTTATGTATTAATTTGATAACTAATTTAATTTAATAATTCAACTTTTGAAAAACTAAATTAAATTTCACAAATATTTTTAATAAAAATTAACACTTGTAAAAAGTATTTTGAATTAAGACTAGGCCTAGCTTGGGCAAAATGAAGTTATTTTCTATTTTTAATTTTAAAAATAAAAAATCAGACATTGCTAGATTTTGACCGCTTAAACCCGATGGGGCTCGAACTTGGATCGTATGCTCCCCACCTGATCGAGCCTCAAATTAGGCATTTTCAACTAGGCGTAAGCTTGACCCGTTGCCAAGCCTGCCTATTATACGCATATCTTAAATGTTCCTAATCCTTTTCAAATCTAGGATCTTTGGATTTGCCATCATCTCCACCTCTTTTCCTCATTTGTTCTTCTTCGTAAATGTCTGCTGATGTGGAGTTAACTGAGAGCTTTCATGTTGCATCTTATGCCACTAATAAATTCATCTTATTTTCCTCTTGTTGGTGACTGTTATGTGTAACCATTGTTGCTATTTTATTAGCAACAATTACTGATACTAGTGGATGGACCATCGCTTTTGGTGATTATTAGGCCTGGGTCCTATTCTGTATCCCGAGGCAACCGCTTGGGGCCTTCTGGTAAGGATCACGCGAATAGGAAACCAGAAGCATTCAATTTCAAAGAGTTGGCAGCATGGAAAGTGGTGGGTTCGCCGCGGCAACAAAATATTCTCCGCGGCTAATGCCTCGCGATAGATGTTCGCCGCAACCAACTCTCAGTTTCACCGCGACCAACTTTTGAGATATAGTGAGAAAACCCTTCGGAAAAATTTCGCCGTGGCGAAGTCACAGGATTCAACATAAGTACACCCTCCTAGCGAACCCACCAATTTCCATGTTGCCAATCCTTTGAAATTGAATGCTTCCGACTTCCTATTCGCGTAATCCTTACCTGAAGGCCCCAAGCGGTCACCTCGGGATAGAGAACAGGAACCGGGCTCAACATGTTTGGTATCAGAGCCTAGGTTTTTCCTAGGCTTAGAGCATCGTAGGATGAATTGTTATGCTATATGATTATTTGTTGCATTGCGAATTGATTGAATTGCATTAAGTGACATGCATATCATGCATACATATAGGAAATAAGATTAAAATGAATTGTAAGCTAATCCTTAGTGTTTATATTTAAAGGAATAAGATGCCACCTCGTAGAAGGACACGAGAAATTATGCAAGGATCAATTGCACCTGACTCTCCCCCAAGGGAGGAGAGTATTGACTAGTCAGTAGCCCCAAGAAATGCTAAGGCTTTCATAGGGCATGGTAGTGGACCTTCTCGGTTACAAACGCAGGAGTCGCCTGTTGTGTAGAAGCTAGTACCTCTATTAGATCCGAGGATGTTCCAAGCTTTTGCTCAGGCCTTTGTCCATGCCATGGGTCAGATGCCACAGACTTCTGCTTTAACTCCAGTTAAGAAGGGGATGCAGTTTGACAAGCTGAGGAAGTATGGAGCAGTGGATTTCTATAGGACCACTGATCTGGAAGAAGCCGAGACATGGCTGAGGAAGACAGAAAGGGTGTTAGAGCAGATAGATTATGAGGATGATGAGAAGGTGGTATATGTTGCAAGTTTGCTACAGGGGGATGCTTTGCAGTGGTGGGAAAGTGGCTCGGGAAGTCAGATGAAGCCACCGGTGTTAGCATAGAAGGACTTTTTGAATGCTTATAAGAAGAAGTATTTGTCAGAAGTGTACATCTAGCATAAGCAGAGAGAGTTTTTGAGCCTCACTCAGAGAGAGATGATGGTGAGAAAGTATGAGTGTCGATTTACATAATTGGCCTGATATGTCGTCGAGTTAATGATGAGTGAAGCGGTTAGGTGCCGAAGGTTTGAAGTGGGGTTGCATCTAACTATTAGAGAGAAAGTGGTAGTGCAGAATTTTTGTGATTTTCAACAACTAGTTGAAGCAGCTCTGAGAGTTGAGAACATTGAGAACATAAAAAGTGTCATGAACAAAAAGAGAAAGGGGAGAGAACAATTCAAGAGGGGAGGTGGTACTTCTATGCTCGAGAGGAGTGCCAGGACTTTTCTTGTACAGCCTGAGGAGAGGAGTAGTGGTGAAAGCAGGCCTAGACCTATAAGGACTTCTACTGTTTCTCATCAAACCTTAACGGCGGGAGGCAGTAGAAGGGGAGAAAGGGATAAGTCTTCTATACCTAAGTGCAATCATTGTGGCAAGTTCCATGGAGGGAAATGCTACAAGCTAACTGGAGCTTGTTTCAAATGTAGAGAGAAGGGGCACATGGCTAGAGAGTGCCCTCAGTATGCAAGACAGGAGAGAAGTCAGATGCAAGCTTTAAAGAGAGCTAAAACTATAGGGCACAAGACTGAAACAGGAGTGGGCAGTTCTGATGCAGCTAAGAGGGTGAATCCTCAAGGAAGACCAAGGGGGCAAGCATCAGCTAGGGTGTTTGTAATGACACAGGAGGATGCAGAGACAGCTCCAGAAGTTTTGAAAGGTATGATTAAATTATTTGATGATGATGTGATTGTTTTGATTGATCCAGGTTCTACTCATTCGTTTGTGTCATTGAGTAGAACTGTGTGTGGTAGCAATTTAAGCCCATTGGATACTCCATTACTGGTTAGTACTCCAATCGGCCAGTATATTGTTATTAGTCAAGTGTATAGAGAGTGTGAGATATATGTATTGGTGGGGAACACTTGGTGGTGGACTTAATGCCATTGAAAATGGGAGGCTTAGATGTAATTTTAGGTATGGACATATTAGAGAAGTACAATGCCCATTTGGATTGTAAACAGAAGATAGTGGAGTTCGAATTAGACAACGGCAGAAGAGTTATGTTTGTGAGGGACAGAAAAGCAAGCCCGCTTAGAATTGTTTCGACTCTAACAGTAGAGAAGATGATGAGGAAAGGATGTGAGGCATTTTTGGCCTATGTGGTAGACACAAGGGCAGATAGAGGGAAGCTAGAAGATATTCCTGTGGTCATGGAGTTCCCAGATGTCTTTCCTGAGGAATTACCAGGACTACTGCCACCTAGAAAAATTGAGTTTTTCATTGAGCTTCTTTCAGGTACTACACCGATCTCAATTCCGCCTTACCGAATGGCTCCAGTGGAATTGAAGGAGCTTAAAGAGCAATTGGAAGAATTCTTGGAGAAAGGGTACATAAGGCCAAGCTCTTCACCTTGGGGAGCTCCGATCCTTTTTGTAAAAAAGAAAGATGGATCGTTAAGGATGTGTGTGGATTACCGGAAGCTAAATTATGTCACTATCAAGATTAGGTATCTGCTTCCACGCATAGATGACTTGTTTGATCAGTTGCAAGGGGCAAAAGTCTTCTCTAAGATAGACTTGAGATCAGGTTATTACCAGTTGAGGATAAAGGAGTCTGATGTGTTGAAGATTACTTTTAGAACACGGTATGGGCATTTTGAGTTTTTAGTTATGCCCTTCGGATTGACGAATGCCCCTGCAGCTTTAATGGACTTGATGAATAGAGTCTTTAAGTCTTTCTTAGACCAATTTATCATTGTCTTTATTTATGATATTTTGGTCTATTCCAAGAGTGATAAGGAGCACGAGCAACATTTAAGAATTTCTTCGGAGACACTGAGGAAGCATGAGTTGTATGCTAAATTCGATAAATGTGAATTTTGGCTAAAGGAAGTGGCATTTCATAGACATGTGATTTCAGAGCAAGTAGTGCATGTGGATCCGAGGAAGATTGAAGCAGTTATGAAATAGGAAGCACCTAAGAATATAGCTTAAGTGAGAAGTTTCTTGGGTTTAGCTGGGTACTACAGAAGGTTTGTGGAGGGCTTTTCCATGATAGCAGCTCCACTTTCCAAATTGACAAGGAAGAATCAGAAGTTTGTATAGACAGAGGAGTGCCAGAGCAGTTTTGAGGAATTAAGGAATAGGCTCACAACGGTACCGATTTTGACTTTGTCTTTGGGTAATGATGGATACATAGTGTATAGTGATGCCTCAAGGAAGGGATTGGGTTGTGTATTGATGCAAGAAGATAAGGTGATTGCTTATGCTTCTAGGAAATTAAAGCCTTATGAGATGAATTATCTTACACATGATTTGGAGTTAGCTGCCATAATTTTTGCATTGAAGATTTGGAGACATTACTTATATGGAGTCACTACCAAGGTATTTACAAACCACAAAAGTCTCAAGTATTTAATGAGCCAGAAAGAGTTGAATTTGAGACAGAGAATATGGTTGGAACTACTGAAAGATTATGATTTGATGATAGATTACCACCCAGGAAAAGCTAATGTAGTAATGGATGCACTGAGTAGAAAATCGACTATGGCACATGTGGAGACAGTATATGTTCCTTTGTAAAAGGAATTAGCAAAACTTCGAGTGACATTGAGGCTGTTGGATCCCGTTTCTGGAATCCAACCTCTTGACTTGCTTAACACAATTTCTCATGTGTTTTTTTTCTTTCCTCTAATTTCAATCTTATACAAGTCAAAACCATTTGGAAACTGATTTTCAATCAAAACTCAATTCTTCTAAATCATACAATGTCTCAAAAACATCTTTAACAACAATCTTTTTCTTATTCTATC
>JANZLH020000365.1:353927-380975 GCA_026770325.2 Erythroxylum fimbriatum
ATCCATAACTTTGCATATCATTTCATTTCTCCACCACTAATGTTCACATGCAAAATCATGAATCAAAGGACTTTTCAGGGTTGTAATATGGGCAAAGGTAAGGTGAGACGTATTTGGGTCAAGTAGCATGAAAGTCAACAAAGCTAGTGAAACAAATCAACACTCATCAAAAACTGGGCACTGTCAGTTATGACGAATGCAACATTTATATTTCACAATCTCATTCAACTCTCATACACAAACCACATGAAGCATATATCAATCCGAAGGAATCACTCATACAATTTATGCCAATGAAATCACAAGAGTAAACCTTACAAGCCAACCTCTACCTCATATTCTACATACTCAAATAACACATTCATTACAACTCTAGGAAGATGCATCAACCATGAATAACTTTGCAAACTCATATGCACTTCCTCCTCGATAATTTTCTTTTTCTTTTTCCTTCTTTTTCTTTTCTTTTCTCTTTTCTCTTTTTTTCTTTTTTTTCTTTTCCTTATAAAAAATTAAAATAAACTACATCAACATGAGAATTTCAATGATAAGACGTAAAATGACATCCCAACATTATAACCAACCCTCACATATGTACACCCCCACATTTAATTTTGTATATCCACAAACTCAACGATCACAAATTTTCCACTAGCTTTATGACTTGGGTAAGACATTTGGTTAAGTTTAAAAGCATAAAATGTGATTTATACAAAAAGAAAAGCTAAAGCTCAAAGGGGTTTATCAAGGGAAAAATTATGTCAATAGGATAGGTTATTTGGATAATGTAGTTTATGAAAAACAAAGAATGCCTAATCATATCCATGTTAATGCATGTGATAAAAATGTGATCTCAAATAGAAATGAAACTGATATGGATGTGTCAGTCAAATAAGGCTCAAAATCTCACCGGCTTTATCTACCATTAGTCACTACTATTCTAAATATAATGCATATCGACCAATCACAAGAGCAAAAGTACATGCTAAAGTTGATATGAAATTCTCTAGTCAATCCACACTTTAATCATGATTATATAATCCCAGAAGCAATAGAAAACAAGAAAATGTTTATTTTATTTGTTTTATTCTTTCTCTCATTTTGGTTGAAAACTTAAAAACAAGTAAAACAAACAAAATATAAAAAAACACATGCATATAAGTAATGCAGAAATGTAAAGGAAAAGAAATTTACTACCCTTGGGTTGCCTCCCAAGAAGCGCCTTTGTTTAGGGTCGCTAGCTCGACTCCTTGTTTCCTCCTCATGTGACAAAATTGTAATCTTTAGGTATTACAGTTAGCATCACTTCCATGCAAGGTATTTCTGGATAGAATCTTAATTGATCATCATCCTCATTCAGTGTCTTCCTTATCCTCAGATTCTCAATCTTGTTTGAGTCCATACGCTCCGGAAATATTTTGAACATCTCTTCACCTTTTTCTTAATCATTTAATTCCTCCAATCCGCTATGTAAAGGTAAAGAGTTAGTTTTAAAAATAATCATAGACTTAGTACTTACCTCCAAGCTAAAAGATGTGTCCTCTTCAGATTCGAGCTCCTTCTCAACTTCTTTAACACAAGCAATTCGTTGAGGGTTGACCTCAAAGTTCTCAAGCTCCTTATCACTTTGTAAAGTTTCTGCTTGCAAAGTTTCTGCACAAACATCCATTGGGTACACCTCGTGTTGATACGGCTGCTCCTCTTCACTTTGCGATTCTAGGCGATTAAGGCTTATTACCATCTGTCCCATTAGGTGTTTCATCCTCTGTTAGCTTGATTTTGTCTCTTGTCAAAATTCTTGCGATTGTTGCTGCATATTTTGTTGAAATTGTTGCATATCTTGTAGAAATTGCAAATTGTTAGTAGCAAGATTCTTAACAAGTTCTTCTAAAGATGCACCTGAATCATGTTAGCTCTCTGAATCTTGGGCATTAGACCATGTGTTTTTTGAGATTGCTAGCCATTCTTTTGTAATTGTAAAGTATTCTACTGCATTTACAAAGTATTAGCTTTCAAAATATTATTCAACTCTTCCAGAGATAGACCGGAGTTGTGATATGAAGCTTCTGGTCTATATGGAAATTGTTGTGCATCCTGCAAACTATCATGAAAGTAATTCTAATAATTATCTCATCCATAAAAAAAGTTAGGTTGATCAGTGCAAACATTATGATAGGATTGAGAATATGAGTTATAAAAGAAATTACTTCCATCCATATCGAAGTATTAGCTTTCAAAATTTTATTCAACTCTTCCAGAGATAGACCGGAGTTGTGATAGGAAGCTTCTGGTCTATATGGGAATTGTTGTGCATCCTGCAAATTATCATGAAAGTAATTCTAATGATCATCCCATCTATAACAAAAGTTAGGTTGATCAGTTCAAACTTTATTATAGGATTGAGAATATGAGTTATAAAAGAAATTAATTTCGTTCATAACGAAATTTTTTTAGACACGAAACAAAAAATGAAAAGTCCGCAAAATAACAAAAAAGAAATCAATTACGAACAAATATATACAAAACATCAATTAAATAATAAACCAAAACTAAAACACCGCACTCCCTGACAACGGCGCCAACATTGACCGCACGTCGTTACGCTAGTCAAAATAAAATAACTAAACCTACTACTATAGCAGTGATGAGTCTAAATCGATCCCACAGAGAGTGTGTGTAAAGTTTATGAAATGAAATTAACCAGTGTTTAGGTTTAACGGGGGGTTTTGGATTTTTTTAAATAAGAAAATAAAATGAAACTGACTAATAAAAATAAATTAAAGAAAACATGCAAAAAATGATAAAAGTGGGAAATTTAATAGGGACCCGGTTCTTTGGTTCAATCTCGGCCTACACCCTAATTAAGCATATTTCATTAATTTGTTATTTTCAAACCTCTCTTAGCAACTGTTAATCGTGAGTTAATAACTAACCCAAGTTTTTCCTTAGGTTTTGTTTAATCAAGATACGATCGTTAATTAAACCTAACCACCGAATAACTTAGGATATGATCTCTAGATTTAATTAGGCAGTAGCATTTCGAATTAGGAAAACCGATTAATCAAGGCAACAAACACATACGATGCGTCATTTAACCTAGGTTATGTTATCCCTAATGATTACAAATCATTAGTCGTTACACATGAAATTTAACATAACAATTACAGATTATATCGAAATTCTTGCAATGGGTTTGCAATTAACGATTCAATGAATGCATTAAAATCATCAACTCACAATACCCAATGGGTTTATGCACAAATAACTGAATAATAACGAAAATCTGATTATCCATACACAAAACCCAAATCAATTAACATAGGATAACACAATCCGTTCCTAATGAGAGAAAGAAACAACAAAATAATTAAAAATAATAATCAAGGCAACAACCATATATGATGCATCATTTAACCTAGGTCATATTATCCTTAATGATTACGAATCATCAGTCGCTGCACATAATTTCAACATAAAAATTACATATTACATCAAATTCTAGCAATGAGTTTGCAATTAAACGATTCAATGAATGCATTAAAATCATCTTTTCACAAAATTCGATAGGTTCATAAACAAATAACTGAACAATAACAAAAATCCAATTATCCATACACAATACCCAAACCAGCTAACATAGAATAACACAATCAATTTCTAATGAGAGGAAGCAACAACAAAATTATGAAAGAAATGCTTAACCCGAGTCATCGACGTCGATTTCACCTCTGAACCAGTGTCGGAATATCTAGCCCTTCATGGAGCTTTTTCGGAAAAATGCTTGAGCCCCATTCCAATCCTCACTACTGCTCACTGTTGCGCTTCTCTTCACTGCACCATCACTATTGCTTTGATTAGTCAAATAAATGTCACTTCAGTTGGGATGCAACTGTAGCTTTAAATCTTCTTACACCCGCAGCCTCTATGACCCATGCCAAGCTCCCCTTCGTCTGCGTTTAATGCAGAAAAATGCATTAAACTCAGACCCCACGCACACACCAAGCCACCAAGCACTCACCCTTGCGCGTTGTAGCATCATTGGACAAATAAGATGGGAGGGTCTTTATTCACGCAACTCCTCTCCGCATGCGTCTCTCCTGTGTGTTTTGGGCAAAAACACCTAACACGTTGCATTGTGCGTAGCATTTCCTGCACAATGCACAATACAGTGCACCCTTCTTCTACGTTTTTAATAAAACGCATGCCATCTGCGTTGAACGTAGATGCTATTTCTCTAACTGCTGCGTGTTGGTCCATCTGCTGCCATTTTGGGCTTCTGTTGCTTCCTTTAGCTGTTTTCCATTTTGCTTGTCTTTTATTATTATTATTTTTCTTCTTGCTCCATAAAGACAAGTAAAAATTAATCTTCAAAAAATAATCCAAATGCAGTAATTTCGACTCACTTTAATTTATTTGCTTCCTAATTGTACCTAAAATCATATATGAATTAAAGTGAGTATCTTAAGCATTTTCAAGTCAATAATCGCTAAGTGTAAATGATTAAATATATCAACAATTAAACACATATCAGTCACCATCCCCATGCAAAGGTGTGTCATGAGTGTGACACATCACTCACACCTGTGACACAAGTTGCATGGGTGTGACAGCCCATATCACGATAGTGCAAGGTAGCTCACAGTTGTGAGTCCCATGGCTCACACTCATAGCCGTGAACAACATATCACGCTCGTGAAAGCATGAAAGCTCACCCAAAAACCTTACTTTTTTGTATTAAAAAACATTTTTCCATCAAAACAAATATGTTTTCAATTAGGAAAACATTGGAGCTCTCAGTTTTGAGGTCTTAGGAGAATGAAGAGGGGAAAAAAGCTTTCATCCTTTGGAGACCCATGGAGGGCTAGGTCACCAGACACCAATTCAGAGGCGACATGCTGATGATCAAATTAAGCATTTTTCTCATTGTTTGGTGTTCTTTCTTTTAGGTATTAATTATGTTATCCTATGTTTAATGTTTGGATGTTATGTGAGAATGATTGAATGCCTTATTTTATTATTTTTATGTAAGAACACATTGCCAGAATTTCAATATAATCTGTAATTGTTATGTCGAGATTCGTTTGTAGTGACTAATGGTTTTTAATCATTAGGAATAACATAACCTAGGTTAAAGGACTCGAGCTTGTATGGTTGTTTCCTTGATTAATCTATTTTTCTAATTCGTAATGGCTGTCTAATTAAATCTGGAGATCGTATCCTAGGTTATTTGATGGCTAGGTTTAATTAACGATCATCTCTTAATTAAACATGGCCTAAGGGAAAACTGGAGTTAACAAAGCTTGTTGTTAATCTACAATTAATAGTTTTTAGGAGAGATATAAGAACAAAAATTAAATGAAATATTTTTAATTAGGTGTAGGCTGAGATTGAACTAAAGAACTGGATTCCTAATGAATTCATCACTTTCAGCATTTTTACATATTTTCTTTAATTTGTTTTAATTAGTTTAGTTTTGGCTTATTTTCTTATTTCAAACCAATCAAAACCTCCACAACCTAAACACCAACTATTTTCATAGCAAAAACTAATTGAACATTCTCTGTGGGATCGACCTAGACTCACCATTGTTATAGTTGTAGGTTTAGTTTATTTTGAGTAGTGTTATGAAGCGCTACGTCAATACTACCTTCACACAATGAAGTTGCCACATCTTCTTCGATTCCTTAATAATCAGATGCTTCAGCCATTTTTTTAGGTACTATCTGGGGTTACTCAAGCAACATCGATGGACTGACAAATGCAAAGGTATTATAAGATGTTCATTACAATTTGTTTTGGTTATTTTATTTACATCTTTATTTTATTGTGCATTTTTATTTTTATTATTTTATTTTAATAGTTAGCAAGGGATTAACCTTACTAAACATTTATTTGGAATTGTTATTACCATTTATTTTTATTTTATTATTTATTTAATTTTCTATTTCTTTGTTCCTTTTATCCCCTTTTATTTTTCTTTTGCAAACATTGTCATACTTAATTTGGGATGAGAATTGCAACAAGTTCATATAATTGTGTAAATTGTTATTCAGGGAAGACCCAAATCAATATCCCTTTTCACTTTGTTGTTCTTTGATCTTATAGTTTTTTGTACCTTTATTATGAACATTGGGGACAATATACATCTTTAAGTATAAGGAAGGGATATTTTCAATTATGAATAAATTTCGAAGAAATTATTTCAATTTTGGATTATTATTAAGCTTATTATAGTTCTTATTATTTATTATTATCAACTAACATCCCAATTTGTTTCAAATCTCTCTAAGATATTTTTGGTTAATTGTAAAGGATTTAATTGTTAGATTGAGTCATATCATATGAGAATTCATGAAGTTCATTTTATTTTCACGCATCATATCATTTTCACGCATCATATTCACATCTATACATGAATCATGATTTAGAGACATTGTAAAAATAGTATATGCACTCATTTGACATATCCCGGGCTATGAAAGATCATAAATGATTATGATGTAATTGTGTGTTGATTATGACTTGAATTTTGTTTGATGGATTATAATTAGGAAATGGGAATTTATTGTTACAATTGAGTGATTGATAAGGTGATATGTGCATCTAATATAGGAAAAATATTAAAGGACAAGACAAATTGATACATGGGACTTTAAGTTGATTAGGCTTATGAAATGGTAACATGTGGAATTGGTAATAAGTGACAAATGGCTTAGCTAATTGGAAGATAAATGGCTTGAGTACATGAGTGACAAGTGGCCTAGGAATTATGTGACAAATGGACCAAACATTAGGTGACAATTGGTAGCATGAGAATAAGACACATAACATAGCTCTTTATTTGACAAGTGGCATGACATGTGTCTCACCCCTCTCTACACACTTGCACCCAACAACCTCCACACTTGAAAGACATCATCTTTCATTCTTTGGTTACTTCCTACCCTCTTCTTTCTTCATACCATCGACACCCTCACACAACCTCCATAACCCTTAAATTTTTGCCAAAATTTCATAGCCTTCATCTTGTGTTTAGAAATCCTTCTCATTACATCTTGTTTTTGGAGTATGTTTGAATTCTTGGGAGGCTTTTTATCTTGTTAATTGAAGAGATTTTGAGATAAATAAGTTTGTTTTTGATTGCTTTATTGTGATATATGTGAGCATAACATACATGATGATTGATTGGAGATCAATTACATATAAGGTTGATGATGAGATGTACTTGAAACTTGATGAATGAATTGGTTTTGTTCTTGATGTATGGAAACCTTAGGTTATAGATTGTTTTAGGGATGAATTGATGAGGAATTGAAGTATTTTTAAGGTCTAATTGAGGTGTAATTGATGAACTATCAAAAAGGTGTCAAATTTTGGAAGAAAAGTTAAAGGAAATGAAGATGAAATTTTCGGTTCACTTATCCCACGATTGTGGGAATTGTATGGTTCCTTCCCACGATTGTGGAAATTCTTTACAGAGAGGAAAGTTTGTGTTTTGAGTTTTGGTTGAATCATATAAGGATAATACACTATACGTTGGTGCTTTTAGACTTGATTAGGGCTTAAAATCAGCTTAGTTTGATGTTGAATCAATTGGTTAAGTGTTCAATGAATTTAGGTTGATAATTGATGTTATAACTTGAGTATTGGATTGTTTGATAGCAATGTATATGAATTTGAGAAGTATGAGTTGTTAATCATGTAAATATGTCCTTATGAATGCAAATGTGATTCAAAGGATATAGGTAATGAATTAGGCATAATTGAATGAGAATTGGGAAAATTTTGCAAATATAATTCTAGAAAAGGATTGGTGAATGTATGATTAATGAATTGAGAGTAACCAAACTTACTTAAGGCATAACCTAATTGTAAACAAGATGTATACAAGCTATAATGAATGAATGAGCAAGACTTGCGAATAAGGTTACATACCTAGGATAGTCAATTGAGCATGCATTGATCATAACATATATACATGTGTATCATTGAGTACTCATTTGATTAAACAAGTTAGTAATGTGTAAATATGTGTGTATTGCATGATATAGAAGCACAAATTGACTGACAACATCCAGACATTGTCAGATTGTCAAGGCAATAGCTAATCTGGAGCATACTGTGAGTAACCTAGATGTTCAATCTCAATTATTTATGTGTTTCTATTTGAATTGTCTTGATTAATCTTTGTATGTAATTTGAACTGATATTGATATTGTGATATTGATAATTCCAAACATTGATTGTCCGAGGAGTTCAATATTTGGGAATGTTTTGGAAGTGCTATCTACTTGTATGTGAATGTGGGAAATGAGTGCTCAACTAAATGTTGAATGCCGAACTTAGATCCAATTAATGTGATTAATTCCTGTGTACAATGAATGAAAGTTATATATTGATGGCATATTATGTGATTTTATGCATTTCATTTTGATATTCATGGTCAGATAAAGGAGTTGTGACCGGAGTGACTAGTGTGCAAAGGAGCTTAAAGCTCATAAATGTGCACAAAGAGCCACAAGCTTAATGATTAATGAGCCCCGTATCTATAATGGGTACAGGAAAGTGCCTAAAATGAGCCCGATATCTACAACAAATACAGACAATTAAATTGGCACTCGGTCAAAACAAAATAAAAAGAAAGTGGAGTAATATATGCGTTTTCATTTATATATATATATCATGTATGTGTCATGTGGATAGTTGTGAAGAATTACTAAATTGTGTTAAAATAATATATGAAATGTTTGTGTACACGTTGAAATGAATGATTGAGATGAGTGATTGGATTATTTGAGATGACTATATGAAATGATTGTGTTCATAATGTGTTGGTTGAAATATTAGATACATATATCGTGATTTGTATGTGATAAATGGGAATTGGTTTTGAAGAATGTGATATATTTGAGAATTTGGATTATATGTTTGTGATGTTGTGTCCTGACTTGAGTGAACACATCGATGATGGTTCACTCACTGAGTTTGCAAACTCATCAAAATTGCAACGTTGATTTTCATGTATTGTCGTGACTTAACTTTTAAGGCAATCTAGTAGCAGCCTAGTATTGTCCGTTTTGGAATCCAGAATGGCTCAAAGGTTTGGTCAACTAATTTGAAGCGTCTAGTGAGATTATTTTGGTCCAGCACCCAATTTTATGTTGTACGCATTATATAAAGCTATGAACTTTCACATGTTATGTATTGTATAAACATGAATTATGAGTGTAATGAATGTTTATATTTGTGAATCAAATGCAAAGAATCTCATATGTCTTTGGTAAGGTAAATACATGGATTATAGAATGTAACGACAATGTAAACTTATGGCTATGAATAACATAAGGAAACTAAGTTCTTTGAAATACTTATATTCTATACGATGCCATGATAAGTTGATGTGACTGCTCTAACATGCCGCTTCTGTGGGGCATGTGCTCGGATATTCTCTGGAATGTCGGTATATGCTCTATGATAGTGGGATGTTACATGTTCAATTTAATGTAGTTAGCGGAAGAGGAGGTAGATGTATGATGTGTAAAAGCCATAGTCTAAAGAAGGTTTGTTAGGTTTTGAGGGAATTCGTGGGAAAGAGAATGAAGAAACACTATAGTTGATAGAAAAGACAAAGATTGTTTGAAGTTTAAGGTATAAAAAAGAAAGAGTAGAACAAAAGGAATTTATAGCAAAATGGGTAAAACCTAAAGGAGTAGTAAAAATTTGAAGTTTAAATGAAGCAAATCTTTTAGCTTCCGTAACAAACGAGGAGTTAAGAATTTTAAACATAGAAGAATCTTGATACAATCTTTGTGCCTACTATACCCTTTCAATTAAGAATTCTCTCTAATTAAGGGCTATATAAAGATTATCTTGATGGCATTTTCAAGCTTCCTCTTCCAACTGAAATCTCTTTGGTTCCTCAACTTTCCAAAACCACCGGTCCATATTTAAGAATTTGACTAATGGTATTGCACCCATTTTACGGAAGGCCAAAAGGTCTTCAGTACCATGTATTTGGTCTATGAAATATAAGTGAGGGACAAATGTTAATAGCTTAAGAAGAATCCAACCTATTCAGCCTTAAAGTTAGAGGGCCCGAATGTTGGAAGTCCTATAAGACATCCGGCCAAAGAATTAATAGGCATGTGAAGTGGTGAGAAGTCTAGAATTTGGGAGATATGCAATGAACATGCAATGGGCATGTAACAAACACAATAAAGAAACGTGGAAGTTAGGAAATTACAAGAGAAATGCGTGAGATTAAAGTTGAGAGAACAATGTGTGAAATGTTGTTAACTAGCACATGAGAGATTGAATAGTTACATGAAAAATACTCTAATCAATTGAAGTTGAGAGGTTTGTATAGATTCACCAGCATTACAACACAAAGGACATCTCCAAACTTATACATAGACATACAATCAATCAGACTACTCTAACAAAACACTTTGTTAATATTTAAAGTTTCATTTGCATTGTTGACTAATTCTTATTGTTATCCTAAATTTTCTTTACAACTTGTACTTTTCTTTTGCATTAATAAAATGTTCTCTTTAGTCCATATTTTATTTCAACATTTTTTAACATCTAGGTAGCATAGAATTTTATTTTCTAAGGATACTAAGCTTACATATATTGTTGATAAAAATCAGCTTTAAATTATGGGAGAATTCTTCTCTCACACGTTCAAATTTGAATTTTAGGTTGATCGCGTAAATCAACAACACCTATCCAATTTTCTTGCTTCCAAATTAATTTCATACAGGCAATTATCTCATTGTTTTCCTTTTTCTTACCGTTTCCTAGAAAACAATTCATCCAATTTTCAACATCTTTTAGTCCCGTGTCGGCCACAATCACAATGGATGGATTGTTTCATCAGTTTTTCTATTATTTTCATTGCCTAAAAGTCAAGGGCAGATCATGCATCTTCTTGTTCCTTATCTAATGAAAAAATTATAAACTAGATAGAAAAAATCTTTAAATGCAACAATAAAATGGCAATTCTTGTATGGTAATGCTATTTGATCTTCATATATGTCTTATGCTTTTATCTGTAATATAAATTCAGTTGAATTGTTCCCAACTACTATTGAGCAGGATAAAAAGCAGCGTTTTGTATTTGGTGACTTCCTTTTTCATATATATAATAACTTTAACTATTCGAATATCAACTTTCAATTTTACAGTATCAAAACGTAGGTGAGGTTGATTACAATTTAATCATAGAAAATTTTCAGAATTGTTAATCCATTAAATTAAGATTTTGATAAAGCCTTGAAACTTGCTAATGTGGGAAAAACAGTTAAATGAAAATTTCTTAACTAATTCTTAAGTAGTAAATACATTTGGACTCCGATGCTCTTCAAAGATTTGAAGTCACATAGCTAGATCTCTTCCTGTTGCTAAAATGTATGCTATTCTATTTTGTGGATATTAGCAATGTTAAGTATACAAAAGAGAATCCTACTGTGTCATTGTAAAATTTAGAAGGAAAAAAAAACTTTCACAATATTAATTTAATTTAAAAAGTTTTATTGTTCCATAGTTTTTAAAGTAGATCTAATTTCAATATTTTGTAGACTAAATTTTATTTTTGATTAATTTTAATAAAATAAATTAATATTCGTCGCAAAGTAACTTTTAGCTGTAGTTTTGATATCATTAGATTCACAATTATCATATACAGAACGTTTACGTTAGTGGGAAATTGGCCTATTAAATGGTACAAACTTTTTTCTACTTTTGCGGCTATGTGGTTCTATCTTAATTAAATGAGGAAATTTTAAGAATTAAGATTTAAGACCTTTCCATTGTTCGGGCCAGATCCTCTGGCCCCCTACCTTGACCCTGCTCTGGTCCCAAGTCATCATGTTGATGGCCCTGATGGCCTGGAGCCAGAGCAGGGCCAGGGTAGAAGGCTAGAGGATCTGGCCCCGGACAGGCAGGGGATCCTCTGTCACCCTTACCCTGGCTCTGATCTGGCCCCTGGTCATCAGGGTCATCCACTCATGTGGGTCCCACATAAGTGGATGACCCTGATGGGAGGATCTGTCCCGGACAGGCAGGGGATCCTCTGCCTCATTGTCCTACATGTGCAATGGCATAAATAGGCATTACATCGTATCTACCTCGTTCAGATATATGGGCCTAGTTATCAAGAAAAACATGAAAATAATTGGATCCTAGGAAATTCGAACTACCTTAGCTGTACCGGAGAGATACACCAGTCAGTCGCATGCGATGTGCCATCAGACCAAACTTTAACTATAACTCTCTTTGGGGTCCGTCTTACTGACTGTTCAACGTCGTCATCCATGGATCATAGGTATGTAGCAGCTAACCGTTAGCTGGCTTCTTGTTTTCGGTAGAACTGTTCCTACATATATATATACAAAAGTAGGCACAAGACTGCTATACTTGGACGCACAAGTCGCTGCATCAGAAAGAAAGATTGGTGAGGAAGGAAGAGAATGTTGGGGAAAAAAAAAAGTCTAGAATTTAGAGCGTTCAGTATATGATAATTAAAATTGTATATATGAGAATTTATTTTCGCATCAATTATATATGCATTTATGCATTAAATTTGCACAATGCTTTATCTATATTTACAATTACTAAATATTTTACTTTAATATTAGAGAATAATGCTTAATGTATATAAATTTTGAAATGAATAAAGTTTTTTCTTAACTAACAATTTTTGGTATTTGTAAATTAATCTTGATTTTTAAGTGATGTTTCTTATATTTAAAATTAAAATTAGTTTAATATTGATTAATTTCAAACAAAATTTTTTAATATACACAAATTTTAGAATAGTTAAAGTATATTAATAATTAGTAATTTTCGATATATTTGTGAACTGATCTTTACAAATATACATTATCTTAAAATTTTAAATTAGTGTAAAATTTTAAAATTAAAGTTAGTTTAGTATAGTCAATCAATATTAAATATTCTAAACCAATTTATAGTTGTCCAAAATCACGAGTTATGATAAATCATAATCTGATAGCCAATGGACATAGGTATGCCCTCACCTTAACTACGATAAGGGCACTCCAAACCAAACATAAAAGTTAGAGATGAGAATAGCATCTGATCATAGATGCGTATCATATGTTTCATTTAGCTGAAACTACTGATCTCCATACATATAAGCATTATGAAAATGTTGGCATGAACCACTTGATAATATAAGTTTTTGTATTTTCATAATAACAAACACAAAAGTAAAACATGAATCCTATTTATATTTTTGGTCATCCAACAACCTCGAATAAATTTGATGGTTAGAAACTATATACATGGGAATGACAGGAAGCATATAAGCCACATCTATAAGCTTGGTATACACAATAAATACGAGGACCCCATGAAAAAAAAGCTAGCTAACATTTCAACTAAGAAGTAGGGTTGTAGGACCCCATAAAAAAAAAGCTCAACGTTAGCTTGTTTATTTTGTTTTCTTCATTTCACAGTTAGTTACACATTTGGTAGAAGTTTGTTATTCCTTTTGTACATAAAGAACATTTTATATATATATATATATATATATATCTCCTTTGTACACATAATAAGAACAAAGAATAATAATACGAAGCACGTAAAATTTTCTTTGCATATCCTTCTTTACTGTTTCTTGTTCTCTGCTGAAACAAATTATACTTGAAAATAACAAAACATTGACATGGTATCAGAGCTACCATTTTCTTTAAGCACTTCTTTTTTATCAAATTAGTTCGTTTCTTTTTCTTTGAAGAATCTAATTTCGTTTTTAGTTCTTCCTTTGACACATCGATTTGTTTCATCAATCATCCAATACACATTACACTTTTAATTAACATTATGCTACAATTTTCTTTCTACATATACAATGTTTGCTAATATTACTTATAGATTTTATGTTTTGTTACTTCAACTAACATAATGTCTAGTGGAACAAATTCTAGTATACCTATGACTTCAATTACTTTTGATCCTTCTCATACATTTTACTTGTCAAATGCTGAACATCCTGACTATAAACTCTTTACCAAGATTCTTACTAAAGAAAATTATAGGAATTGGAAGTAAGTCATATGAGATTTCTCTTCTAGCAAGAAACAAATTGGGTTTCGTCGATGGGACCTATACCAAACCTGATTCTGATTCTCCTCTCTGGCCCTATTGGATTCGTTGTAATAGTATGGTGATATCTTGGTTATTCAGTGAAGACATTTATGACAACATCTTGTATTGTTCAATTGCAAAGCAAGTTTGGGATAAATTGGCACAATGATATGAGAAAAGTGAAGGAACAAGAATTTTTAAGCTGCAACAAAGTATCACAACCTGTACCTAAGAAAGTCTTTTTGTTTCTAAGTACTACATCAAACTTAAGAAGTTATGGGATGAATATACTATGCTCGTCGACGTTCCTACCTGCAAATATGAGGTTGCACCAACAATTGCAAAACTGTTACAAAATAAAAAACTTATGAAATTTTTGTTGGGATTAGAAAAGGATTACTAAAATGCAAAGGCACCATTTTGATGATGAAGCCTTTGCCACATATAAATGAGGCATATATTTTGATATTACAGGAAGAACGATAGAATAATATTCAACTGATATCCCAAACCTTACCGTTTGAATCCTCAACTTTGATGAACCAGTAGAGAGCTTATGAATCTAACCACTAGAAGAGTTTTGATTCCTCAACCTTCATGACTCACCAGAAAAATACTGGAGGTCATTACAAACAGACCTTTTAACAAAAAGGTCTTTCCCAATTCCAAACTTTCGAAAGAAAAGGAAATGTGTCTTGTAACTATTGTAAGAAACCAAGCCCTAACATTGACAAATGTAACAAGTTGCAGAACAAAAACAAGGGAGTAGCTTCTACCACTCAGACGATGGAATCTTTTTCTACTTCTTAATATGTTAATCTTCAGGACTCCTTAAGCTCTAACTAGATTTCTCTCCCCGGTGATCTTTACATTCAATTAATGGATCTCCTCAACAAACACAAGCTTGACTTCCTTGGTTCAGAAAATGGTGATGCTTCCACTGCCATGTTAGCAGGTAAAAATTTTTTTTTCTTGATTTCAAAGCTTAATACAGTTTAGATCATTGATAATAGAGCTAGTGATCATATTACTCCTCATTTGAATTTCTTCACTAGATACTCCCTTATTCCTTATCCTTGTTACATCACTATTCCTAATGGTACTAACGCACAAGTTGAACATATTGGCGATGTCAAGTTAAGAGACGATATACTTCTTAAAAATGTGTTTCATGTACTAGGTCTTCATTTCAACCTACTTTTAGCCAGCAAACTCACTAAACAACTTGCATCTAACCTCATCTTTACTCTAACTTCTTGCTATGTTCAGGAACCATTGATGAATAGGCTGTTAGACCTTGGTAAAGAATCAAGAGGGCTTTGTTATGTGTCTTGCACTAACTCTAATCATTCTCCTATTGCTACTGATCATTCTTATAATACATCTATTGATAGAACCAATGGTAGCTTTTGCAATTCTATAACTACTATCCATGATATTGCTAATCTCTAGCA
This sequence comes from Erythroxylum fimbriatum, assembly GCA_026770325.2. Taxonomy (NCBI): domain Eukaryota; kingdom Viridiplantae; phylum Streptophyta; class Magnoliopsida; order Malpighiales; family Erythroxylaceae; genus Erythroxylum; species Erythroxylum fimbriatum. The sequence goes on from JANZLH020000365.1 coordinate 369,497, forward strand.
TTGTAAAATGGGTCATATACCCTATCCTGTTGTGCGCATATAGACTATATGCCCACTGTTTCTAAGTTTAATAAAATTTGTCAAATATGTCCTCAAGCACGACAGTCTTGTAACTCTTTTCCCTCTAGTCCTTCTTTTACCTTGCAAGGTTTTGACATTTTACATATTGATATTTGGGGTCCCAATCACAATCCCACTTACAGTGGGTACAAGTATGTCTTGACTGTTATGGATGATAATTCTAGATGTACTTGGACTTTTCTTCTTTCTCATAAAAGTGATGCTTTTCCCACTCTACAAACGTTTCTTTCTTATATTGAAAATCATTTTCAAGCTCATGTTAAAGTGATTAGATCTTATAATGCTTTATAATTCACAGAAGGAGATCCTCCTACTTATTTTGCTCAAAAAGGGGTTATTCACCAAACCTTTTGTACTGGAACACCTCAATAAAATGTTAGAGTTGAGCAGAAACATAAACATCTTTTGGAAAACAGCCCAAGCCCCATATTTTCAATCCAACCTCCCTATACAATTTTGGGGGGATTGCATTCTCATTGCCACCTATCTTATAAACAGAATGCCTCTCTCAGTTTTACGTTTTCAAACACATTATGAACGACTCCACAAATCCAAACCTACCTATTCTCACCTTAAATCCTTTAGTTGATTGCATTTCGTATCCACTTTAAAACCTTACATAACTAAATTTGAACCCAGGACTGACCCATGTAGTTCCATTGGAAATCCAACCGTAAAAAAAGTTACGAAAGACTAAAAAAATCGTTATCAGCATAGATGTCATTTTCCATGAGCAATCTTTTTTGAAAAAAAATTACACTTCTGCATCTTCAACCTCGCCCATTTCAGCATTACCCAACTAAATCTTTCTCGATCCAAACACTCCATCTCACACACAACTTCCTACTCCTACTAGTACTAAACCCCCAATTTCCATCCCTTCTACCTCTGCTTCTTATAGCCCCTGTCCTCTACCTTCTTGACGATCTGATCGCATCACCAAACCACCTGCTTACCTTCAAGACTACATATGCCATTTTCCTTTAGGAGCCTCCAACCTAGCTACTACTTCCCCTTTGACCTGAATTAATCCTTCTACTATTCATTAGTGCAATTTGGTTTAACTTGCTTCTCTATCTACTGATTTTTCTTCGTTTCTCACTATATATATAAAACCCACTTCTTATAAAAAAGACTTTTTAAGATCCAAACTAGATTTTAGCTATGACTAAAGAAATAAATACTTTACATGCTAGCAATACATGGCAGGTTACTGATCTTCCCCTGGTAAGGAGGTTATTTCCAGCAAATGGGTGTATAAAGTGGAGCTCCAATTTGATGGTACACTTGAACGATATAAGGCTCAGTTAGTAGTTCGAGGTGATACTCAAAAGGAGGGAATATATTGCCATGATCTGTCTCTCCTATAGTTAAACTATCTACTATTCGGGCAGTTATTATTGTGGCAACATCTAGAGCATGGAAAATTTTTCAACTAGGTGTGAATAATGCCTTTTCACATGGCAATGTAGATGAAGACATCTATATGAAAATGCCCAAAGGTATCCCTAACCCCTACAACAAAGTCTGTAAGCTTCAGAAATCTCTTTATGAACTTAAACAAGCCTCACGGTAATGGTTTGCCAAATTGATGATCTTTCTCAAGTTACTAGGTTATGCACATTATAAAAATGATTATTCCCTACTTTTGAAGTGCACTGCAGACCACCTCACTATTGTTGCTATTTATGTTGATGATATTTTAGTCACTGGCTCTGACATTACTGAGGTTCATTAACTTAAATCTTAGTTGGATCCTACTTTTGGCATTAAATATTTAGGGGAGCTTCATTATTTTTCTCAGTCTTGAAGCTATCTCTTTGCCTGTTAGAATTGTTCTAACTCAATGAACATTTGCTCTAAAACTTCTCAAAGATACTGGTTTTCTCGACAAATCTTCAGTCTCCATGCCTCTTCCTTTGCATCTAAAACTTTCAACAAATTTTGGGGAACTTTTCCAAATGCTACTCATTACAAAACAATAATTGGGAAACTCAACTTTCTCTCTCACACCAGGCCTGACATTTCCTTTACTGTGCAAACTCTCAGTCAAATTAAGGCAAACACCTAGACAGTCTCATCTTCTTACTTTAGAACATGTTCTACGCTATCTTACAAGTGTTGTTCACCAAGGTATTGTTCTCCGAGTAGCAAATCGCCTACAACGCCAAGCTTTTAGTGACTCAAATTAGGCTGCTTATCCCACCACTAGAAAATTAGTCACAGGATACTTGGTCTTACTTGTTAATTCTCCCATTAGTTGGAAATCAAAGAAGCAAAGCGTTGTTTCCCGGTCATCTGCTGAAGTAGAATAAAGAGCCATGACCCATGCAGCTTTGGAAATTACTTGGCTTTTGCGAATATTGACAGAATTAGGGGTCCAAAATTTAAAACTTGTTACTTTGCATTGTGACAATCAATCCGTTCTTCACATCGTAAAAAAATCCAATTTTCCACAAAAGGACCAAGCACATTGAGTTGGATTGTCATTTTACTAAAAAAAAGGTTCTTAAAGGCCTTATTCACTCAACTTATTTACCTACTGGAAAGCAACTCGCAGGCATCTAAACCGAGGCATTGCCCACTCCTCATCACAAGGATCTCATACACAAGCTAAGAATGTTTGATTCTTAACATTCCTCAACTTGCGGGGGGTGTTGCAGGACTCCATGAAAATAACAGCTCAACGTTAGTTTATTTAATTTGGTTTCTTCGTTTCAGAGTTAGTTTCATGTTTGTTAGAATTTTGTTATTCCTTTTGTACATAAGAACATTGTATATATATCTCCTTTGTACACACTATAAGAACATAGAATAATAATATGAAGCATATAAAATACTCTCTGCATATCCTTCTCTATTGTTTCTTGTTCTTTACTGAAACAGATGATACTTGAAAATACTAAATATTGACAAGTAGAGAACTAGTTAGTTTAGTTTTTCAAGCTGACCATAGTTTTGACTCTTTTTCTGAGAAAATCAGGATAGTTTTACTGATATTGTCTTGATTTAAACATGAAACTAAAGCTAGGAATATCAATAATCAATAGTAACTTTTTATTACAAAGAAATGAAACTTCGACATTGAAGATGTTGATCCAATCAACCACGATTCCATGTCAACACTTTTTAGTGGAAAAAAGTAAACACTACTTAAGTACATGTTAGTTTAAGAATTTATGAAGTTTATTTGATCTATTAATTATAACTTTATTCTAATTTGGTTTCTAAGCTAATAATGTTGCCTTTGATAAGGGATACTAGTTGAGTATTTCCTTAAAAATAGCTGACAGAAGTATATTAAAATAACTTGTTAAGAGACTAAAACTAACATGTGTTGGTCTAACTCAAAACTAAAACCCTTAAAAAGTTTTATCTATAATCAAGTAACTTCTTCACATGGGATCAATTTCATATGCATATCATTCATAAATTTGAATATATCCCCAAAATAACTAGATCATATATGCTTCTACTAAATCTATCCCCAAAATAACTAGATTCTATATACTTTTACAACTTTAACAATAAATAAAAGGTATATCATCACCAATAAACCAACTTAATCCAACTATTACATAACTACCAATAATGAAATTACTGAGAAAGTAAATCAAGCAAAAGAATATAAACACATAGTTTGGCTAAGGTTCAATTAGGGAAAAAAATATAAACTAATTGAAAAGCTTGTAACATCAAAAGATGGGAGTGAACGTTTACAAGATCTGGATTCGGTAGATATTTGTAATTATGATTCATATATATAATAAAGATTACCCTACTATCCACAAAATGCAAAAAATTTATAAACACCATTTAATACTTTATGCTTAATATTTGAGGCACATTTAGCTTTATTTATTTTCTTTTCACTTTCCTCCAATTATTAAATTTTTTCTTGAGAACATGATTATTATAAAAGATATTTAGAAAGGTAATACACTTGATTCACGTTAAGCATAAGAAGCATATATATATAGTTTACAAAATTGTAGGATAAGTCTAGATAATGTCTATTTAAATTGTAGGATAAGTCTAGGTAATATCTATCTTGTATGATAAGTATCAAACTAGATATATAATACGTAAAAAAACTAAATAATAATGGTTAGATATGGAATCTAGTTATCCTTGTCACCCTCCTACAAGTTGAACAAGTCTTAATAAGATTGTTAGCTTTATCTTGTACATAATGAAAGTCAATTTCCAAATACTTAGATCGTGTATGAAAAATAGGTGTAATAGTGAGATAAGTAGCACTTAAATTATCACACCACAAAATAGGAGAGGATGTTGAAGGAATACCAATTTCTTGGATAACCAATTGTACCATTATAACTTTGTTACAGCAATAACACCAGCACGATACTCAACTTCGATAGATGATTTGGCCACTATTATTTATTTCCTTAATCCCTATGATATAAAATTGTTGCCAAAATAAATAGCAAAGGTTGTGTTACTCTTACGATCATTAACACTACCTCCCCAATCGAAATCACTATAAGCCAAAATATGAAAAGAGGTTAAGCGTCTCAACAAAATGCCATGATTAATAGTGCTAAGAAGCTATTTAAGTATTTGTTTAACTGTTGTCTAGTGTTGATCAGTAAGTGGATGCATGAATTGAGAAACTTTGTTGATTGCATAACAAATATCAAGAATAAAGGAATTGCAAGCCTCCAATAATACTTCGATAAAGAGTAGTACCCAAAAAAGAAGTCCCATCATAAATAATCAATTCTACTTTGTCATAAGCTGGTGTAGTAACACTATTTGCATCCTTCATATGAACGTTGTTTAACAAATCTTTTATGTATTTGGACCGAGTGAGTAACAAACCATTTGAAGTCCATTTTTCCTCTAGACCCAAAAATTAAAGACATTTAAGATGATGTTGTAGAAGAGTTATCTAGTGATGTAGATGGCACAGGTAAGGAATTATCGATAATGTGTGATGTGTTGGGAGTGGGTAATGTGGATGGATGGTTTATGGTTGGCTTGGGTGTGTTGGTTAAGGTAGTTACATTAGCAAGGACTATGTAATGGTGGTGAGGTAGAAGTGTAAGTGAATCGTGATGGTAAAAAAAAAGTAGTAGTTATTGAGGAATCCTGAACATTGGTTGCTCCAGTGTCCAGGATCCAAAATTGGTTGCTCCATGAATGGTAAGATTTTCTAAATCTTAAGTAAGATTATGAGTTGCTCCAGTGTCCAGGATCCAAAATTGAGGTTGCATAGTTGATGTTGCTATATTAGAAGCTGGTTTGAATTGGTTTAAGTTTTGTTGTCGTGGGTTGGTATCTTTACGATTTGTTAAGGGACATTGCCTAGAGATATGACAAAACCTATTACAATTATTAAACTGAATATTATATACCGAATTGCCAGTTATGTACGAATTATGAGGAAGCTCATGTGGAGATTGAAAATTGCCACCAAAAAAGGTACCAACATTGGAACATTCTCTACCATGTGTCATCATTTGATTTCTTCCTCTACCACAAGATGAAGATCCTCTGACAATTGAATTTACATAGTAAGTTGTAGGTTGTATAAATGGCTTCACATCTATTTTTGTAGCAAGATTCTCCTTTTCACTAACCAATAATCCATATAAATCGTAAAAAATAGCATCTAAACAATTTTCAAGAGATCAAACAAAGGGTATATACGTTGGACCCAAGCCATTAATAACAACCTGAACTAAATCATCCTTCATGATAAGATTGTTAAGTGTTGCCAACTAACATTCCTTTTGTTCCTTGAGTATACGAAACAATAGATTCATTATGTTCCTTTGTTAACTTAAAGAATTTTGCTTTGATGTTTCGTACTTGTGCCTTAGAACTCGAAGCATAAGTATTGGCAAATTTTTGCCATGACATATAAGAGTTAGAAACACCAACAATTTGAGGAATAAAGTTCTCACTGATAGAGCCAATGATACAGCTAAGAACTAATTGATCTTGTTTATACCAGTCAAGACAAACTGGATTTGATTAATCATTAATTTGTTAAGTTGGTGTCGTGCAGGTGCCATTAACATATTTTGCTAAATCATAACTATGTAAAATAGGTAGAAGTTGTGCCTTCCACACGAGATAATTGGTATAATTTAATTTAATAAACAACTGGTGTGTGATATTTGGAAGAGCTGAAATATGAGAATTAGTCCTTGAAGAAAAAAAAATAAAAGAAAGCGCAAGAGTTACCTTGGTAGATATTGTAGCTTCTTAGGTTGTTAGACCACAAAAAGCTTTGATACCATATGAAAGATATTTAGAAAGGCAAATACACTTCATTCACGTTGAGCATAAGATACATATATAAAGTTTACAAAATTGCAGGATAAGTCTAGATAATGTCTATCTAATCTGTAGGATAAGTTTAGATAATGACTATCTTGTAGGATAAGCATCAAGCTAGATATACAATACATAACAAACCAAATAATAATGGTTACAATAAATATGAACTATAGTTATCCTTATCAATTATAGAATTAAAAAAATATTTTGCTTTCATTTTATGTTTTTCTTCAACATCATAGTAAATCTCAATGTCATCCTTCGACCTCGAAATTATTTCAATCTCATCGTTCAACCTCCTCTTCTTATTGACAGGTTTGAATATTAACAAGTTCTAATTTATATGATCAATAGTATTAATATTCTTCAAACAAAAAAATAGTTTCCAATAATATTTATGCAAAATCATTAACTTATTTAATGCAAAATTTTAAATGACCCTTTCAACAATTTTAACCTAGTAAATCTTAAAAATAAAATAGAAAAAACAAATCATAATTAATCATTGAATCTATTTTTTGATATCTATGTTTGACTTTTTAGAATATTTAATACAACTGACACTTTTCATTCTTTTTTTAAAATTAAAGTTCTAAGAAAATGTGAGTTTCTAATAACAAAACATTAATATTTTCAATTCTAATAAGGTAAGAAAAACTTTACATAGCAATATTTTTACCCTAGAGTTATAAATCCTCAGATATGATGTTAGGAAATAAGTTAATATTAAATTTCAAAATGGTTAGTGGTTGCGTATCCTATCACCAACGCAGCTGGAATAGCTCAGTTGGTTAGAGCGTGTGGCTGTTAACCACAAGGTCGGAGGTTCAAGCCCTCCTTCTAGCGGTAAACATTTTATTATATATCCACTTTTGTGGTTTAGTTTGTTGCGTACCCATCGCAAGTCGCCACGGAAGCAAAGTGTTTAAGCATCCGTAATTTACTGGGGAATTTAAAGACACGTACGTTTCAGGGAACCTAAATTACAGATTTTAGAAATTGAGAGTGACACAACTTCTATAGAATGACGTTAAAATATCTTCTACTTTACGTTTTCTTTACCTGCTTCTTTCCTACTTTCATATCGTTGTTAAGAAACATCTGCTCACGTTGACAAAGGTTACTTGTTGCGAATCGCACAGGTAAACAACTCTTGAAAAAATCAGCAAGAATAATGCACATCAATCCATGGTCATCTGATAATATTTGAGGCAGTAAATTTTTTTTAAAAAATCTGATTTTTTAATTTTTTAATTTAATATTCGTGTTTTAAAGGTTTTAATTTAATAATTAAATTTTTAAAATTCATATAATTTAAATTAAGAAATCACTTTTTTTAATTTTTAATGAATGTAGCGATTGCACTAAATATTATGTAAATGCTTATACATCTTAAATCGACTTATATAAATTTGTAACTACATTAGATTTTAAAAAAAAAAATTGAATACTTGATTTCTAAATATCAAAAGATAAACACTTCTAATTTTGTCATCTTTAATTTTTCCTTAAGTATGCTCTTTCTTTTGTCAATATCACATTCAAAATCATCTGTTTGTTTGGTGGAACAAGTATAAGCCACATGCCAATGAAATCGTCAAATCAATGGTCATTGTGAATATAGAGAGCATAATCATATGAAATCAAAGAAGAAAAAGAAAATAAATAAATATTCAATAATAATTTGATACGTGGTTTTCTAATAACTTTTACGCTGCGTTTGGTTAGCGTCTTTGGTAGCTGGAGACGGAACGGAACAGAACGGAACGGAACAGAAATTGGGGACAGAGAGCTGTTTGGTTTATGGTGGACAGAACAGAGAATCTTGTCTCCGTCTCCAGGGCAGATGTGTTTGGTTGTAGGGGACAGAGACAGAAAATAGTGCAAATGACGAATATGCCCCTAGTCTTTAATGTCCCTTGTCCTCCAGTTTTGCGATGGACAAAAAATTTCTGTATCTGTCATCTGGGGACAGATGACAAAACCAGGAAGACAGGAAGCAAACAGTGATGGATGACAGAATTTTTATGTTCTGTGCTCTGTCCCCGATAACGAGGACAACAACCAAACGGGGGGTTATACCTCGTTCCCAATGTTAGTTTCTTAATACACTAAAGGCCATGCTTCAAACTTATTGAGCCAATTATTAAACTGGAAATCAATAATGTTTGTTTCAACTTGGAAGCTAATAAATCACTAGGTTCCGATAGCTTTAATACAAATTCTTTTCCAAAAATCATAAAATCTGATAGAAGACAGAACCTTAGAGGCAATTATAGATAACTTTTAGTTTTTAAGTTAAGTGTTTATTTTTCTAAAAATAAAATTTTGTTTGGTTACTATTAGTAAAATAATTAATTTTATTTATTAATAATACTAAATATTAAAAAGATTTAGAGATAAATTTAATTTATAATTACTTAAATAAAAATTTTATTTTAACTCATTATTATATTCTATTAAAATAAATAAGTAACAAAGTTAAAATTTTGTAAAATTTTATTCAATTCATAAATTAATTATAAGAATTAAAATACATTGAATTGTTAAATTGCATTAATTTTAATTTGTGATTAATACTAAATAGTATATATTTAACTAATGATAACTTATATTATGATAAAAGTAAAACAGATAAAATCAAAATTTTGTTTTAATAAATTATAAAAAACACTAAAAATTTAAATCAACAAAAAAATGATGAATTTTAAAAAATAAAACAAAATAATCATAATATAAGCAATATGTAAGGGTTGAAACTGTCTTTTATAGAAGACCCCCAAAGTCAAGGGCAGAATCGTTAAAGTCCAAGAATGATTCGACTCAATACTATCCATTGAAAAGTTTCTTTACACACTTGCAACGAACCCACGCCCACGACTAGAATTAAATATCTGAAGGCCTTACTCCTAAGCCACTTTTGTGTCCTCCTCAATTCGGTGTTCCTTCCTAAGAAAGAAATCCAAGTATACCTATCCGTATCCGTTTACTGAATCTTGCCGGACATTTTTCTGATCATCAGAATGCAGTATCTATGCTTTCTAAGAGACTATTCCATAGTCATCCTATTTCTTTCTGTATTTAGCCTAACACATTTCTCTGACGCAGCCGATTACCTTTTTCATATCTGCGATAACAGCAATAATTTCACCATAGATAGCACTTATGCTAAAAACCTAAACACCCTTCTCTCTTCTACTCTCCTTACGCAACAGACTTATATTTACAGGCGTGGGTTCTATTCAACACGTATCGGAGAAGCACCTGAAATTGTGTATGGTATGTTTCTCTGCCGAGGTGATGTTACGCCCGACGAATGCGTGCACTGCGTCACCGGTGGTACCCGAGACATAGTCAAACGTTGTCCTGCCCAGAAAAGTGCCATAGTATGGTACGATGAATGCATCATTCGATATTCAGACAAGGGCTTGACGTTCAATGCCACTGATACTGTCGTTTACATGCGGAATATACAAAACGTCACAGTAGACCAAGCGAGTTTTAACGAGCAAGTGGCCACCATCATCAACAATACAGCGACCGAGGCTGTCAATGATGAGTACAAAAGATTTGGAAATAAACAGGGGAATCGGAAATATGATGAATTTGAGCTATACAGCATCGCGCAGTGTACACCGGATTTAATTGCCTCGGATTGTAATCAGTGTTTTCACAATATAATGGGGATGTTGCGTGATTGTTGTAGTGGGAAGAGGGGAGGAAGAGTGTTGACTCCAAGCTGTAACTTCAGGTATGAATTATATCCTTTCCAGAATCAAACATCACCACCTCCGGATGTTACGGTTGTCACGAGTTCTTTCCTTCCATCACCGACTCCGCCTCCACCTCCACCTCCGCCTGCGGTGCCGACGTCAACACGAAAAGGTACAAACAAAACCTTATCACTGCTTTTACCTGCCGGTTAACAAAATGTCAAAAACTATCAAAATAATGATTCTTAATTATTTTTTAAAATAATTGTCCAATTAAAATCAAGAATTAGATTTTAAGAGTTAACTACAAACCATTATTTTAGTAGGATTCAAAATCATCCAAATGTTTATTCAAGTCATTCTTATATATCATTATACCTATTTGCAGATTATACATTTTGTATGTGCAGGCCGAGAACTCAACTCTTCGCTAGTTATAATCATAGTCGTCGCAACAATATCAGCTACAATTATCCTTGCCACCATGCGTTCCTACATTTTCTCCTATCTTCGTAGAAGAAGAGCAAGGAGGAGGTTTGACGCCCTGTTGGAAGGTAACTGTGAAGATAAAAATTTTCGTTACATGCCTTTCTCGCCCTCTGCTGTGCTTATCCTCTGCTAGTTTGAATTTTGTAGTTGGTCATGAAATCACAAGCGTGGAGTCCTTGCATTTTAGTTTTAGTTTCATAGAAGAGGCCACAAATAAGTTCTCTTTAGCTAACAAGCTAGGAAGAGGTGGATTCGGTGAAGTCTACAAGGTAAGATTTATGTCTTATCACTGGAAATTCCTTAACATCACGATTTACCAACTCTCCAACTTTTAATGTAATTAATTTCAAAGGGTACACTTCTTAATGGACAAGAAATAGCTGTGAAGAGGCTGTCAAGAAACTCTGCACAAGGAACACAAGAATTTAAGAATGAGGTCCTGTTGCTAGCCAAGCTTCAGCACAGAAACCTTGTGAGGCTGCTAGGATTTTGCTTGGAAGGGGACGAAAAGATACTCATCTATGAATACGTACCCAACAGAAGCCTCGATTTCTTCCTATTCAGTAAACCGTCTCTGGCTTTTTTAAGTCATTTTACTATTTTTGCTATAATCTAGAATCCTAACTCCAGTGCTTGGTCTCGTAAATATGTATGTATACAGACCCCTCTATACAGCCAAAATTAGATTGGAGAGTGCGACACAAAATAATAGGAGGGATTGCCCGAGGAATACTGTATCTTCACGAGGACTCCAGGCTTAGGATTATACATCGAGACCTTAAAGCAGCAAACATATTGTTAGATGGAGAGATGAATCCAAAGATAGCAGATTTTGGCATGGCCAGGCTTTTCGGAGTTGATCAAACTGAAGGAAGCACAAACCGAAT
>JANZLH020000365.1:442824-453676 GCA_026770325.2 Erythroxylum fimbriatum
CTACATACTTGATAATTCTCAATCTAATTAATGCTAACACAATTGTTTAATTGCAATATAATTAATGCTAATTTAATTTAGTTAATCTAATCATGCTTAATTAACATAATTAATAAAAAAAATTTTCGGGGCTAATACCAGATCATGAAGACCACTAGCATGGACCTAGTCTTGAAAGGACTTGCTCATAATTCGAGTCGACTGGGAACCGCCAATCTTATCTGATTGCGCTAGCTTGGCATTAAAATCTCCGTCGATTAGCCAAGGACGACTAGTAGTACAGTTGACTCAACGTAGAGCGGGCTAAAGGAAAGACTGGGAAGACCGCTGAGGGCTAGCATAGACTGCAGTGAACTCACACGAGGCCGACCTAAAAGTGAAAGTGGTATGAATGAATTGAGGAGTAACACTGCCGATGGAGAGGCCCAAGTCCTCGTGCCAAAGGATCCAGATTTTACTCGAGAAATCGATTGTTTCAACCTGAAAGGAAAGGTCAAAACCCAAGGAATTAATGATCGCAGTTGCCCGGGGGCCACTAATACGCGTTTCCAGCAAGACCAGAATACGCGGCTTATACGTACGTAGAAGATTACTCAGTATGGTGAGGAAGCTCGAACCCCCAGCCCCTTGACAATTCTAAATTAAAATAGACATAAAACAAAAACCAACGAAACTTACTCTACAATAGAGGTGGAAACGGTACTTCCTATTAGAGCAGACAACGTACCCTCGTCCGGGATCATCCCTACGCAATCTACGTTAGCCTGCAATTGCTACCTATCCTCTGCGCCGTGCATACCGAGGTCCGGAGGGTCCGAGCCTTGATCTGCAGGGTCGTCCTAGGTGTGGTGTATGTCCTGGTCCTCGACACCCTCCATAGGACAGAGAGGAAGCTCAGAATAGTTAGGGCGGTCTATTAAAAATTATGGGTCACACACCATTTCGGTGTGTGAGGGGATAGCTATAGCCATATGATTGTTGGATGCAGACGGCTGAAGAAGGAGGGGGGCTCGAGAAATCTCACTGGTCACTACTGGGGCAGGGGCCTAAGTACAGGCCCCTTTGTGCATCCTAGGGAGCGCTGTTGAGGGGCCTCTGGAAATGGGCTTCGTAGATTTTTTGGGTTCAAGGGTTTTAAAGACTAAACTGTGCACAAACTTTTTCCCCTTGGATCCACGGTCGGTGCTTGGGGAGAAACTCCAGTTACCAACTAGTAGGGGATCAGGTGGGCCCGGAGACTTGTCCGTAGGCTGGCCTTCCTGAACATCCTGACAAGCCAGGACGTTAAAGCGCAAGCCTCCCTGAAAGACACGCGTCCTGTCTTTTCCAGTAGACTCTCGGCTAGTCTGCGGTTTGCGTGAACCGTTGTTGGTGACTAACGTCCACTCACCATAGCCGTTGGAGGAAGGAGCCGTGTCCCGCATGTCTGGTGAGGGATTAGTGTTCGTCTGCGCATGGGGTGCGTTGTCGCTCAAGTCATTCATCGGCGGAGGAGGGGAAGCCTGGGGAGACGTCGACTCCGCATGACCGATCCTCCCGCAGGCAAAATAGAGCTGCGGGAGGCCTTCATACGCCAGGAGTAACGACGTTGTGGTGTAGTGGGGACGCGAGATCAACGTCCACGGCCAGGCGGGCATATTTGCCTCAGGACTTCTGCAACGTTGCAACGTCAATGCGGACGGTGACACCTACCAAGTTGCCAACTGCGATAAGAATTTGGGGATGGTATCGGGTGAGTGGAAGGTTGAGGACTCGAACCCACACCACCACGCGGGTTACCATGCCATGGGAAGGTCGGAAGCTAGGCTACCATGGTTGGACGGACAATACGTGGTCGAAGATCACCCATGGCCCCTGTGTCAAAGCGGCCAAACAATCCTTTTCCTCTTTGAACCTCACGAGATAGTAGTCGAAGTCCAAATACACGACCCTCATCGATCCTGTCGGGTGCCAGAGGGACTCCAAGTGCTTGCACAACAGTTGGCATTTGATCCTCCGTCTGAGAAGCTTTACCACCACGACGTGTTGCCACTACGCATCCAGCTTGGATTTGAAAGAGTCCGAAAGAGTGATGCCGCCTCCTTGGTCCGGCGAAACGTGGATATCGTCGTCTTTAGTGGCAATGACCTCATCTTATCAGCTGCAGGCCCCCTCACAGCAGCTCGATACGAGTGTGGAGGTTTGAGGGCGTGCTCCTCCACACAATCACTGGGGTGTACCTGCTTGTGGAGATTGCCTCCCGAGCAGAGGCCTCCATGGAGGCTTCTAGTTATCGACCGGAGCAGTAGGCCTTGAGACAAAAAACCAGCGCCAACGAGAAAGACAACACGAAGGGCAGCAAAGCTAAGCAGTTGAGATCGTGTGTTCGTCACCTTATCTCTCACTAGATCGTGTTTGAAAGAAGATTTAAGATTCAGATATTTTGAAGCGAGGTGATTAAAACCATAAGAGAGCTTCAGCTAGCAGATCAGTTTTAGAGAAAATAATCCATTATGGTCTAATTAAAGTAGTCAGAGATTAACAGAAAGGAAATCTTAGAAGAGGAAATGAGAAATCCATCAAGATCTAAGAACCATGAGGATGTTTTCTTTGTCTCTTATTCTTCCTTATTTGTGGGTTGTTTTTCCTTATTCTATTATGAAATAATTCGAATATAGATTTGGTAAAAAGGAACCTAGAATTTGATTTATTAAATTGGTTCTTTGATTTAATGAAATTATATTTTTCTTAAGAATTATTCATATTTTTATGTTGTGTTGAATTGAAGAAATGAGAGTTGATGATTTAATAATCGAATTCATACATTAAGATTGAGAGATGATTTGGTATGTTTTGATCACTAATGAAAAGGGTTTAACGAGTTTCTCGAGAGAGAACTATATCATCTTTCTTGATTAGGGTAAAACCTATTATAAGAGTTCACGAAATGAATCAATACATTCTTAGGTTGTTTTAATTAGAAATAGATTTTGGTAAATTAAATGTAAGAATAGGGATTGCATTGCTCGAGAGAGAATATAGTCAAGCATATAAAAGTTTTTGTGAAAAATCTTACATGAGTTTAGTTTATTATCAATTGTTTTATTCCTAATCATTGCTTTAATTTGGTGCTTTAGAAATTTTTTTACTTATTTTTTTTTAATCAATCACTTGTTTTATTAGGATAGATAATAAAAGAATATCCACTACTAGTAATCATAATTTATGTGGGATTGACAATCGACTCACTTAGTCCATACTAAATAAATAGTGTGGATATTCATAGCAATTTTACTATTACAAAATTTAGAAAGGGATAGTGGAATCTTCAAAAGGAACAAAAAATTTAATGAGAATTTAGTGCTTGATTGGAATCATTTCCATTAAGATTTTTTCCTTGACTAATGTGCAACTCAGTTTTAGAGTATCCAATAAATATCAATTTTTAAACGAGAAATAAAAACTCATATTTTTGTAAATGTAGTGCAGAAACTTTTTTTTTTCTTGAGATGGAAATGGACGGATTCATTTTGGAAATAAGTGAGGGAATTTGTCTTCACTGTCTTTAAAAAATTTTATATAAAAATTATTATTTTAAATTTTAATTTTTAAAAATAATTTTTTATTTTTATTTAAATTTTACCTCTATTAAAATTTTTTTATTCTTATTAAAATTTTATCCCGTTTGAAAATATTTCTAGATCTGCCCATGATTCGATTGACACTTTGCGAAAGAAACAAAGGTCCAAAGAAAATAAAGTGCGTTCAATGTTTTGTCTTATGCTCTTATCCTCAAAGTGGGCACGTGTCCTTCAGGCCCTCCACCGATATCTAACCATAACCATTCCTTGCTTTTCAATAAATATCCATCAACCTCGTATAATCTGCGAACCAGCCTACGCCGGCACGTCGTCGTTCCACTGTACTGCTTCACCATAAAATCCCATGATAGGGAGAAAAGGTAGTAGACGTTAACATTTGCATTCCACTCCACAGCTCTCTGCTTCACTCGTCCATAGCTTTGGGCTCTCTAAGCTTCATACTTCGGCCATGGTCCCTTTTGGCGGGAAAATGGTCTCCCAGGTGGTAACTTTTGCCGGCAACGGTTTCGGCCAGGCTCTGACGGCCGCTGCCGTTGCTCTCCTTCTCCGTCTCTTCTCCGGCACCGGCCCCGTTCTGTTACCTGAAGAAGAATTCGATGATGCCGATAATAACGGCGATTACGCTGAAGATGACGGTGATGGGGAAGCTCCGGTGGCCGGAAAAGTTGTTCCGATGACTATTAGGTGGAGGAACATCACGTGTTCACTTTCCGATAAGTCGTCTAAGGCGGTAAGTTGTTTGGTAAATAGAGTTCAGTTTTGCATTTTGTTTCGATGCTCTAAAATTGTGGAGAAACTATACCATGTTTGGTTTTGGAGTTGAGTGACTTATTATTCTGACTCGAGTTTAACTGGTAGGTGAGGTTTCTGCTTAAGAATGTGAGTGGAGAAGCAAAACCTGGGAGATTGCTTGCAATAATGGGCCCATCGGGATCAGGAAAAACTACTTTGCTCAATGTTCTTGCAGGGCAGTTGATGGCATCCCCTAGATTGCATTTATCAGGTCGTTTGGAGGTCAATGGGAGGCCTAGTTTTAATAAGGCCTACAAGTATGTACTTTCGGGGTGTATGATGTGGAGTTTAAATTCACTTTGGATTTACAGTCTTTTCGGTTTTGTCTGTGATGCTTATTGTTCTGTCTGTTTCAGGTTTGCTTTTGTGAGACAGGAAGATCTCTTCTTCTCTCAGCTTACTGTTAGGGAGACACTTTCAATAGCTGCTGAGCTTCAGCTTCCGGAGATTGCTTCAGTTGAAGAGAGAGATGAATATGTGAACAGTTTGTTGTTCAAGCTAGGCTTGGTATGGGTGAATTTGATGAACCTTGAATGTTACAAGTCTTTCATACAGTTAAAATATTCAATTTTATAAGTGCACCCCTTTCATGTCAGCATAATTGATTTGTGAGTTGATCTTCTAATCATTTCTAAGATCTTTTATTTTCATGTCCCGTGATGGCCTACTTAAGGTGGAACGCTATCCTGTCTTCTAGTCGTTTTTAATATCTTCTTGTCAATTTATCCAAGTGTTGTCATGTTCTGATCTTTTTGTGTGTGCGTTTGTTCTGTTTCTTCAAAGGTCAGTTGTGCTGATTCAAATGTCGGTGATGCAAAGGTTCGTGGAATAAGTGGTGGTGAAAAGAAACGTTTATCACTGGCATGTGAACTTATAGCAAGCCCATCTGTTATATTTGCCGATGAACCCACAACAGGTTTGTCTGCTTGATGTCCTACCAGCTTCATTCTGTTTTTGTTTAGACTTGGTCGTGAAAAGAAAAGTTTACTGGCATGTGAACTTATAGCGAGCCCATCCGTTATACTTGCTGATGAACCCACGACAGGTTTGCCTGTTTGATGTACTAGCAGCTTCATTCTGTTTTTGGTTAGACTTGGTGGTGGAAAGAAACTTTTATTACTGGCAATGTGAACTTATGGCAAGCCCATCTGTCATACTTGCTGATGAACCCACAACACATTTGCCTGTTTGATGTACTAGCAGCTTCATTCTGTTTTTTGTTAGATTTCTAAATGATCAATGCACCATCCAGTTTGAAAGCATGCCTTGTTTGAGTACAAAATCCAAAGAACAAATCCCAGAAAACATGCAGAATGTTTCATGTAGTGATGATAGATATTTATGTACAAGAGGAAATGAATATGTTAGGTTTCTTGATCGGCAGATAACAATATTATGCATGGTCCTTTTCCAGGACTCGATGCTTTCCAGGCAGAGAGAGTAATGGAAACTCTCCGACAACTCGCGCAAGACGGACATACTGTTATTTGCTCCATACATCAACCTCGAAGTTCTGTATATAGTAAATTTGATGACATTGTGCTGCTGACAGAGGGTGCACTTATCTATGCTGGTCCTGCACATGATGAACCACTGGCCTACTTCTCAAAATTTGGGTCATTATCCCAACAAAACTTTCATCAACTAATTGTCTGAATCCTATATTTGATGCTTATTTTACAGATTTCTTTGTAGTATCTTTTTTTTATTTATAAATTGGTACATTTTCTACTAGCATCCTGGAGACTTGACTGTTAAGCAGCAAGTAGAACTTGTACTTTTTAATCTCCTAGAATTGCACAAGTTAAAGCAGGCTCATGGGAATTCATCCAATATCATGTGAAACTTGGTGTTAATAGCCGAACTAATCTTTCTGCTTTTAGTTGTATTTCTTTAATCTTTAGACCAAATCCAGTTTTATGTGGTTAAAGATGTCTCGAGTTTAGAGTTTCCATCTTGGAATTTTAAAATTTTTGCACAAGTTTTCCATTGAAGATGCAAAGAACTTCACTGTTTAAAGCGACCAATATTCATAAAATCCAATATTGTGCTGCAACATACAACATATACTTCAGGCTTACCAATGGTTTCTATAGGATGTTGGTTCACTGTTACTGGCAGTGGATCTATTTTGCATACCTATCTGTATCTGAATATGTGCCTATCTAGATATGGTTGTGTGTTTGTGCATATATTTGTGCACGAGTACCAAGACTCTTAGTTTTACTGCTGAATTTTTGTTTGTATTGTTTACAACCTTTGTCTCCTTTTTGTTTCTATACTCCTTATATGTTACCTTCTTATTTAGCTACCTATATAAAAAGTCCAAGTTCTTCATGATGCTTGTTGTCAGCAATGCTATAGCTTTTACATTTCAGGAACAGATGAGGTGCATAAATTTTATCATCGTGGAAATGTATGCTAAAGTCCACGTAACTAAGTCCATACTTTTTGTTCATTCAACAGGTATCATTGCCCAGATCATGTTAATCCGGCTGAATTTTTGGCTGATCTCATATCCATTGACTATAGTTCTGCCGCAAGTGTCTATTCTTCTCAAAAACGGATAGATGCTCTAGTCGAGTCATTTGCCGAACAGTCACCAGCTGTTCTTTGTGCAACTGCACTTACCGCAGTAGTTCGTGCTCATTGTGGCCAGAAATTACGCAAGAAAACTGTTGTGAAAAAGAAAAGGGCTTGGTGGAGACAGTTCTTCTTGCTTCTTAAACGTGCATGGATGCAAGTTGGTTTTTGAACTGTCACTCTACTGATGATTATGTGTTTGGATAGCAAGAAGATAAAAGTCTTGTCTCATTTATTTAGTTTGTCTTTTGTCAGTGTAGCTTTCTGCAACATTATCATCCATAGCCTAATCTTTTAGGCAATTAAGTCGCCAAAAGTATGGCTTCTTTCTATTTGGATTTGACAAACTGCATGCTATGAAGTAAAGTAAAGCTTGCAATGACAATATTTCATTTATGTTTTATTATTTCATAGCATGTATCTTGCTTTGAACCTCATTGTATTGCATCATTTCAATTAAATAGGCATCTCGTGATGGACCAACTAACAAAGTTCGGGCCAGAATGTCTATTGCATCAGCTATAATTTTTGGATCAGTTTTCTGGAGGATGGGAAGATCACAGACATCAATACAAGATAGGATGGGTTTGCTGCAGGTATGTTGTGTCAACTATTCCTTCCACAATAATCTAGCAATTGGTTCTCATAACACATACATTACAGGGAAATACTAAATATTCCTATACTTATTGTTCTCCCCAAAAACATTTTTGGCTATTTACTGAAACCAAATACGACTATTAAAGATGGCACTCAAGGTTGGAATAGAATGTATTATGCTTGTGTGAATTCAATGCACTATTTTCATCTGTGATTAATTGAAAATGACAAATTTCTGATTATGGAAACACATTCTTGCATTGTGTTATTGTTGTCTAAATATTTCTTTCCCCATTTACTATTTCTGCATTCTTATTTTGCTTCTCATCCGAAATTGTTGTGATTCTTGGGAAGTTGACATTTTTTAATTTCCTATCTTTTAAAATATGTTGGTGACACTTTAAGTTGTATAAACACAAGTTTATGCATGCTTATGACGTGAATCAAGTTGACATTTTTGAATTTCCTATCATTTAAAGTACGTTGAAGACACTTTAAGTTGTATAAATACAAGTTTATGCACACTTATGACATGAATAAGTAGTAATGAGTCCTGCCTTCTGCCAAACGGCTTCACTTAGAACCTTTTGAAATCTGCTTTTGTCACAACATGGCTGTAAAGAACCAAGAACTGGTTTCTGACTTTCATTTGTTTTGTATTTTCTTCTTTATCTACTTCTTTAACTTCTTATATTATGTGTTATGGCCTTCATCGGAAGGAGAGTTGCACCTACTTTTTAATGTGGACAGTGATGTTGTGTGGTTGAATGCATCTCAAATAGAACATTTGGATTGATTAGTACTACTGATTAGAACATTTGGATAGTTTGTTTTTTTCTAAAATGTTTCCGAGTTAATTACCTGTTGGCCCTTAACTCTTTCAGAATGCATGGTTGACAAATTGATATATTCTCAGATGTAGGCTACTATGTCTGTGAACATAAATTTCCAAGTAGATGATCATACTTCAGAATAATCTTAAGCATGTGATGATTAATGTGAACTTCAAAGCAAAGTCTCTTAATCAAGGGGTCTAAAATTCATTTGTGGTATTTGGCCTCTCTCAGGTTGCAGCCATAAATACAGCAATGGCTGCTCTTACAAAAACTGTGGGTGTTTTTCCCAAGGAACGCGCAATAGTAGATAGAGAGCGTGCAAAGGGTTCTTATGCACTTGGCCCTTATCTGCTTTCTAAATTGATTGCTGAGATTCCTGTTGGAGCAGCATTCCCATTGATGTTTGGTGCTGTACTCTATCCCATGGCTCGTCTTCATCCATCATTATCCAGGTTGGTCCTTTCTAGCTTCTGATACTTTGTATAGTGTGCAACTTTATGAAATTTAATTAATATTATTGGTTGAGTGCAAATTCATGGTTTTAGTAAATGAAATTGTCATAAAAAGTCACTTGAATATTGAAATAATTGGTTAAAAATGGCATGCGTGTATTACTTTGTTTCTGGAAAGAAGCCATGAAAATGTAACAGAAGAGGATAAGGATGGTGAAAAGCATATTTACATTTTGCATGACTGCCAGTGGATATCTTTCAAAACTTTCTGTCATAGGTCCCTCACCCAATTACCAAAACTGGGTTTTCTTCGGGTAAATGATTTTCTTCCTCTTGATTCATCTATGCTAGCTGACAAAACTTTTGGAAGGACACTAACTGAATGAACAGCAGTTATATTGGATACTATTCAGACTGGAAATAGAGTAAGACTTGGGCCAATAAGTTCCTTTTAAAAGACTACCTGGTCTGGCTGGATACATACATCTTTGGCGTGCTTGCATTCAAGAGGGCCTCTTCTAGATGTACCTAGAAACATGCCTCTGTAATCTTGGGTGGAGTGTAGGGGAGCTAACATTCTTGTATCTTATTGCTGTGCCCTTTACTGATTAGACTCTTTACCTTCTGTTTAATTCCTTTTTCGTAATTCTATTAGAGTTGTCTGTCAGGCAAATTTCTGTGTGTCACGAGTCCAACTAAATTAATTTCTGTTTATCACAATCTTTGTCTTACAAATTTCTGGTTGGAACTCTTTATTCTAGGTTTAGAAAGTTCTGTGGGATTGTGGCTTCAGAATCGGTTGCAGTATCAGAACTAAATTAATTTCTGTTTATCACAATCTTTATCCTACAAATTACTGATTGGAACTCTTTGTTCTAGGTTTGGAAAATTCTGTGGGATTGTGACTGCAGAATCGTTTGCAGCATCAGCTATGGGTCTGACCGTGGGAGCAATGGTTCCAAGCACTGAAGCAGCAATGGCTGTGGGACCTTCTCTTATGACAGTTTTCATTGTATTTGGTGGATATTACGTCAATGCAGACAATACACCAATTATCTTCCGATGGATTCCTCGTGTTTCTCTAATACGATGGTAACTTATTATATTCTAATCTTTCTCATATATTCATTTTCTTTCTTGGAAATTGGTAATTGAATATGCGGAAAAGCATGAATCCTTGCATACCTTTCATTTTTCGTACTTCCGAAAGTCAAAACTCTGCCAAGCTATGAATGTGCACTAGGTCCAACGGTTCTGTTCCTCTTCTTTCCTTCTGTATGACCTTTGTTTTCTTAATATGCTTTCAGGGCCTTTCAAGGGCTTTGCATCAATGAATTCAAGGGTCTTCAGTTTGATCATCAGAATTCATTTGACATTGAAACTGGGGAACAGGTAAAAAGCTATTTTTGCTTGTATATATGTATACATAGAATTCCTTGTTTCTGCTGAGAAAATTAAAAAGAAGGCTAGTGAACAGTCGTTGCTACATATATCGTAAAAGAGCCATTTTTGTGTTTTTGTGAATGGCAAGATCAGCGAAAGGGCCAAAGGTGCAATGTTTCTTAAGCGTTTAATATTTCAAGCAATCAACTTTTTTATAGATGTTTATGCTCTGATTTTTAATAAATGTCTGCCCACTGAGGCACTGGTATATCCCTTATTAAGCAACACAAATTGGGGCTTCTGAAAGGACCCTCACAAACTGCCAAATGAGTCAGTTTGTAGCCTAAATGTGATAGAATAAGAACTTAGTTTCATCTAGAAAGTAAACAATGGTGTGTTACAGAAGTTTCCTGATATTGGCTTCCAGGGACGCCAAAACCATAAGTTCCTGATATATTCAGTGGATAATGAATTGAGAAAGAGAAATAGACACAAATAGCAGCAACAATGCTTTTTTGTATTCAGTGTTTGTACGAGAAAACCAAAACCATCCACTAGCCAAGAAGACTAGGGCCTATCCTATCCCTCTCACACACTATTACAGTGATTCCCCAAAAGATGCCCC
>JANZLH020000365.1:473579-483677 GCA_026770325.2 Erythroxylum fimbriatum
CTCCATGCTTGAATATGCATGAAACATGGTTTAGATGAATGAAATGTGTCATGGAGAGGGTTCTTTAAGTCAAAACCGAAATTGTCCCGTTTAGGTGAAAGTTTGTGAATTTTTTAATATCTTTTGAAATTGATGGTCTAAATGAATTCTATGGTGTTAATTATACATGTTTAAAGACATATGAAATATCAAGTGAAAGATGAAATGCTTCTAAGAGTATCACCTTGTCAAGATATTCTTAGATAGAGATAAAGGTGTGACCATGTTAAAAAAAAGGGAACTAATATGAAACTGTTGTGAAAATAAGACCATGGACTTATGAGTTAGTTACTAATAAAAAATGTTTTGGATTCACACAGTGATACATGGATAGGTTTAGGAAATATCGTTATGATTTGGTATATGTGATATTGAAACTAGAAATGAAAATTTTAAGTGACCTGAAACTCATCAAGGAAGTAATTAAATACGATTGATAATGATTCAATGTATTTGTATTGGTGGTTGTATTATTGAACATGATATCAACATTGTACTATGATGGTATACACTTGCATGTAATGTAAGTGTTAATATGTATATTATCGTGGATTGATTAAGGAAAATGAGGATATAAGTGGAAATGACAAAATTAAAGTGTACAAGTAGAATGTAATGAAAACAACAATTGTTGTGATCTTAAGAAGAGGAATTTGGAACCTAAATGGTTGTTTGATTTATACGACAAGAGTTATGATCCTCCGTAAGAAGATATTAGGAGAATTAAGACCAGAATTTCATACTGGTTGTGCTTTAATAATTCTGAATTGATTGAGGATATACATATATGAGATGAAATAAATGGCCATAGGAAGATGAGATAAAGAAAAAGATGAGAAGAGTAATGCACTCAATATGATCATTGAATCATTGTGCCATGATGTAATACTAGAGGAGGTAAATTCTAGAGAATTGGAGTAAAATTAATATTAGCAAGTGCGATGATACGAGGAAGATGGTGCAGGACATGATGGTGTCTTGAAAATATAGGTTTCTATCATGATCGTGGCAGGGATACCCCGATTGTGGGCAAGGCTTAAAAGAGAAATATTGTTTAGGACTAATTGAGATCAAAGTATTACTATTATCAGATATAAATTGGTGATTTGTTAGAAAATAAGTTTCTGGATAGAATGGGATGACCTTTATGATCCACACCTAAGCATATGTGATGGTGTCTACTTCATCGAGTCTTGGTAACTAGAACATTATGGCCTTATAAGAGACAATAAAACTTGATCTTCTTGAGGTACTAAGAATATCTGATAAGTAGTGATGGAAACAGTGGATTGATAAAGGTTACATGAATAGTATAGATGAATGTAGCATGAAATCTTCTTTCGAAGAAGCATTTCACCGAATTAGGTTAAGTAGACCAGATGGTCTATTTTTAAGATTGATCAATGAAAGAACAAATCAGAAATGATTATGTAATGAATCAAAAGTGAATATTGGAGTCCTAATCCTAGCTGAAACTCAAGCATAAGATGCGGAATATGTCACTGCGAGTGTATGCATTTTGTTGATGTGAAGTATCCAACTAAGTGATGGATTCTTGAATTTGAGGTGACATTAACTATAAGAGATACAAATTAGGTCTGATGAATATGTTACCAACATAGGAAATTAAGATTGCAAATAAATTGAAGTATATGGAGAAACTAGTATGAATGAGTAGACATTAGAATAAGTCAATGAGAAATTAGAGGAAATCAAATGAATGGAGAAAATGATTCTAGAAAATAAGTTAATTGGAAAACCGAAAATAACATGAGATAATATTACCTCATTGAGGAATTAGATACTTAAAGAATTATGAGAATAAATCATGGGCACAAGGTGTTTTGGGTTTTATTTTTTGGAGTTAACTAATGCCCCGCAATATTATGGTAATAAAGATTAAGACGATCCAAGCAATGTTGGATCAGTCAGTGGCTTTGATCATAGATGATATATTGAATGTATTCGAATGTTCAATAAGAGTGAATCTTAGCTTGATTAAATAAAATGTTGGGTTATATAGAATCTAAACATGGCATATTAGAGACCCAAAGAAAGTAGAGGTAATGAGGAAGTGCGAAACTCCAAAAAATATATAAGAGATTTTTTTTACTGATCCCAACCCTTTGACAAAAAAATGTTTAAGGAAAAATGTGTAAAATCGTATCAGTGTTGAATGTAAAGAAAACTTTGAGGAATTATAGCAATGATGTTAATTGTATTGGTTGGGTTTGCAGAATATGCTGTATATAATGAGGTTTCACTTCAGAATTAAGATACAATCTATTGCAACAGTATAAAGTGATTTTGTATACATTGAGACAATCAAAGTCTCATGAGTGGTTTAGATACGTGATCTAGAATTTGCTACAATAGTATTACTTAGAGAGCTTGGAGACATTATATGTACAGAGCCATTTGGAAATATTCAGGTCAATAAAGTCTGAGGTAATTATGGAGTTTAAAAGAACTGAATATAAGGCTGAGACAATGGATAAAAGTACTAAAAGATTTTAAATGGTACCAAGGAGTACTATCCTAGTAAAGCCAATATTGTAATATGATGTATTGAACAGAAAATTCAATGATAGTGAATCACGAATTTAGATAATGAGGTTATCAAACCTAGTGCAATGAATAGCATAGAATGTCGAGTTGAATTTTGGGCAAATCAAAGTATTATTAGTTGTACTGAAATTAAAAATTTGTTTGTATAAAAAGATTAGCAAAGCCTAAATTGAGGATCCACAATTGTGAATCTTATTAAGGAATTGAAAATGAATCTGAATTTTGAGTCCGAATAGGAAAAATGTTACTTTGGGATTGAAATGAGAAGTATGTGTACTCGATAAAGATGATTAAGAAAGAGATTTTTGGATAAAGTATAAATGGTGACCTAAGCTATACATCCTGGTAAGGATACACTGAAACAATGTTTAACAACTAAGGATATAGAACCAAATGACCGTATATTTATATGAGATGAAAACAGTTTTAACTGCTGGAGATATACTTAAAGTTTATATTTTGGAGTTCATAGGAACATGAGACCAATGTATAGTTTAAATTGAAATTAAGTATATCAATCAATTCTAGTGATATCATTAGAATATTGTATGAGGCGTTATATGACAATAAAGAGATATGAAATATCAAGCAAAAGATGAAATACTTCTAAGAGTATCACCTTGCCAAGATGTGCTTAGATAGAGATAAAGGTGTGATCAAGTTAAAAAGGGGGGGGGAACTAATATGAAACTATTGTGAGAATAAGACCATGGACTTATGAGTTAATTACTAATAAAAGATATTTTGGATTCACATAGTGATACATGGATAGGTTTAGGAAATATCGTTATGATCCGGTATATGTGTTATTGAAACTGGAAATGAAAATTTTGAGTGACCTAAAACTCATCAAGGAAATAGTTAAGATAGTGTGATATCTAAACTAGTGATTGAAGGATTATTGAGTTTATCGACTATGTTCATGTGGAAGAAAGTATTCTAGTGATGAAGTTATATGGGAAACGGAAGAACATATAAGGAAAAAATACCCCTGCTTACTGACCAATTAGATATTAATTTCGAGGAAGATATTTATTAAGGAGGCGAGAGATGTAACATTCCGTTCCCACACTAAGGGTTGGAACCCTAAATTTCTGTAACTGAGAAAATAGCAATGAGAGATTAGGAAAATACGTTTCATGCACAGGCATAATGTTAGCGTACACACATGTGAATTTGAATTTTTGCACTCATCAAAATGACTGTACATGCATCTACTGACAATTACCGGGTATAATTGATTATAAATGTGATTTTACTGAGAATTGTGGTTGTTATGTATTGAAAATTTACTTGGAGGGTATATTTAGTGATGTATAATTTTTGGTGAATTTAGTATAATTTCTAAAAATTTAGGTTTTTTTAACTAGGAAAAACGTCAAGTGACAGAACAATTGATGAATAGTAGTAGAAATAAGAGTCAAATGGAAATGAATGACTTTGGGATTTATTGACTTATGTTTAGCATATAAATACTAAATAATGGGATAGGAGTTGTTCTATAGATGATTGATGTTGAGTATGATGAGTAAGAAACTATGAGTATGCTATACATATTCTAAAGATGGATTGCTTGTGAAAAGGGTGTTTTAATGAGAATTTGAAAGTTGATGAATATAGAGATGAGTATATGACCTGTTTGGTGTTAATGGATGAGTGTGGAAATGAGATTGAAGGAGTGATTCAAATATGCTCTGTATCTGGTTAATGACCGCATGTAGGTCATGAATTGTTTATAGATGATAACAAGTTGAAATATAGTTGAGAATGAGGAGTAAATGAAGCAGAAAAGGGTGATATTGGTATAGGTTATGTTAGGTGAAAAATCTAGAAAGTTTGAAGATGCTTGACTGGAAAATGTTCACTAAGTATGATTCAATCGTTTAACCATAACTTTCTATCTAGTTATCCAAATAATATGATTCTTAAATTGGATTAAACTAGAGATATATAGCTACATTTTTCATGAAGACATCGAATTTAAATTTTTTCTTTACAAGTCTCAAAATTTGACATGAAATTAGGAACTAGGCGCAGCACACTGTTGGATGAATGTATATATATTATATTCTGACTTCGGTTGAAAAACTATATTGATCTAAGAAGAGTTTGACAAAATTGTCTTCATAGAAGTTGTAGATCTTTCTTTTATCTTTCCAACAGTATATAGTATGAAATTTTTGGACATCAGAGTTGAAAGTTATGATCATTATAAGTTTGTGATGCTGCATAGGATGGACTTTCGGGATAGCTACATTGATTGAAAATTTTGACCCTTTGGAGGCAAAATATCTTCATAAAGTCTTCATAGAAGTTGTAGGTATAGAAGTCTTCTTCAAAACAGTCTTTGAATGACCTTAATCCGATATCCCTAGTAAACGTTATGCCCATTTTACCAATAAAGGTTGGAAGAAGAAAAGCAGGAAGGGAGAAGTCATGATCGCAACTTGACTTGCGCGAAAGTCACGATCCACGAACGCGACATTATGGCCGTGCGCGCAGGTCGCACGATCGCGACCCGCAGTTCTTCCTCCTGAACATGTTCCACTCTTTTGGCCATAACTTTGTCATCCGACCTCTAAAACGACCTGATTTTTGAAGCAATGGTTTCCTAACACATTTCTCTATCTCTCCATAAAAATTTATAGCTTTTGGTATTAATTCGAAAAAGATTGATGGAATCAAAGTAAAGGTATGAGTTGGAAGAGCATGAATTGGATATTTTTACTGAACATACTTTGGTATTTGGGTGATATCTTGATCTGTAGAACTACAAATAAGATTATTCTAGTTTATAAATAAAATAGAAACATAGAGCTACAAATTATCTGAAGGAATGGATTAATTCAGCCTCTAAGACTTTCAATTTCTGGATGGAAGTTGAGTATAGTGTGCTGTTACAGAATGAGAACAGTCTAAAAATTTTTGGAGTATAACTTTCAGAGTACTGAACCAAATTGAATGATTTTGGTGTCATTATAAATTCAGACAATGGAGAACATCTTTCTAGAACAAAGTGTTATCAAATTACTTCATCTTCCTTGTCATAATGTTCATGGAAATTAGACCAGAAGGTCTGGAATTTTGGAGGTGATATAGGAAAGAATGAGAATTTGGATATTGTCTGATATTATAACGTTAGAATAACATTAGTGAATGCATTATTGGTATTAAAGCATCAAAAACATGTGTATAATGGGAATGAAGAGGTTCATACGATTGTAATTGTGATACGAAGGAGTTGAGTAATGTGTATATAGTTAAAGAGAATGAGAATTTGTTATTTGTGAGTGCAAATAATGCTACAAATGAAATGACGAGTAATTGAGTTATAAAATGCGAATGTGGATATAGTGTAAAATTTGAAAATATACCTGGGATTGTCATTGAGCATACATTGTACTTATTCTGTATATACACGTGTGCATAAATAAATGTTTATAATTGTGCAAAGTTATTAATGTGTGTGTGCAATATGTGTATTGCATAAATGAGTTGTGCAGGTTAAAAGTCCACATTCAGGCATTTTCAGAATTTGGAAGCAAATCCTAATCTGGAGCGTACTGTGAGTAGGCCGAGATGGTCTCACTTCATTATTTGTTTTATTTGAATTTTGTATTAATTGACTACTGACGACTATATAGATGTGATTGATTGTGATGGTGTCTGGACAGAAGGTCCAATGAATGTGATGTATTAATGAAGTACTGAAGTGATCCTTTTATGTGAATTGGATGAAATACGTGATACATGACTTAGTTGTTAAATGCCGGACTTAGTTCCGAAGGAAATTGTGATCATGCAGATAAATGAAAAAGTGATACTCAACTCTAATGTTGAATGCCGGACTAAGGTCCGATGATATATGAATGTGATTGCATGCATTTACGCAAATGTGAGTGAGGCATTCTATTTTATGAATGCATGAAACATAATGGCAGTTGTGACCAGAGTAGCCATTGATTAGAGCTTAAAGCTCAAAGTGTAAAAAAGAGCCTCGAGCTCAAAAGTGATTAAGAACCTAGGGCTCACTATGTAAAATGAGCCATGTATGCCCATCGGATACGGGACAATTAGTAATGAGCCCGGTATCTAATGGACACGGGACAATTTAGGCACTCGGTCAAAACAAAGTAAAAAATAGAAAGTGGGTCTCATATGCACTACATATGTATAATATGAATGATTAAAGTGTATTAAATGTGAAATGTTGTGAATGTGAATTATGTGTTATGCGACTGGGTGAGCCGTCGATGATGGTCAATCACTGAGTTGGCAAAACTCACCCAAAATTTGCAAATATTTTTCAAGATTAGAAGAATATCCCGTTAGGCAACGGGAGTATACCTACTGTATGCAAGTGAGAGATAGAGGTCGGGATCAATTCGCGTTTGCATTTATAATTTCCTATTTTTATGTCAATTGTATATTCCGCAATTTTTGTATCAAGTTATGTATTCTGAAAAGTTTTGTACAATGTGGATACAAATGTATTTATGTTGTAATGTAAAGAAACTATGACCAAAATGTTTTGTATTTGTAATGGCCCAAATGGCTATTGAAATTATGTTAATTGTATTGTTATGATTGAAAAAGTTTACGAACAAAGTGGGCCCGATTTGAAATTGATTTCCGCAAAAAGGTGTGTATGTTTGTTATTAAAAAACATTTATACCGATTTTTGATGGACTGAGTGCTCTAGCATGTTACCCTCGCGGGGCTCGGACTCAGATATCACTGATGGTGTTGCGTACGTGTCTTGCCGGAGTGGGGTGTTACACCCGATGTGCCAGCGTAGGATGCTAAGCCCTAAGGGGGGGAGATGATGAGATCCCACATTGGTTGGAGAGGGGAACGAAGTACGCCTTATAAGAGTATGAATACCTCCCTACCACAGACGCGTCTTCCTAAGGGTAGGAAGAGCAAAAGCGTGAGAGGCTTGGAGCCCAAAGCGGATAATATCTGTTGCCGGGTAGTCTGGGCTATTACAAGTAGTATCAGAGCCAGTACCCGAACCGTTGTGCTAGCTAGGTTGGGCCTTAAGGGGGTAGAGAGTGTGACATCCCACATCGGTTATAGAGGAGAATGAAGTATGCCTTATAAGGGTATGGATACCTCTCCCCCGTAAGACGCGTCTTCCTAGGTATGGGAAAAGCAAAACTGTGAGGAGCTTGAGGCCCAAAGCGGACAATATCTGTGGGCGAGTGGTTTGGGCTGTTACAAATGGTATCAAAGTGAGTACCCAAACCATTGTGCCAGCTAGGCTGGGCCCTAATGGGGTAGAGAGTGTGAGATCCCACATCGGTTGGAGAGATGAACGAAGTACGCCTTATAAGGGTATGGATACCTCTACCCCTTAGACGCGTCTTCCCAGGTGTGGGAAGAGCAAAACCATGAGGGGCTTGGAGTCCAAAGCAGACAATATCTGTGGGCGGGTGATGTGAGCTATTACATTAAGTCTAGTTACATCGGATTTCTTACTGATTTCTAAAACTCATTGTTAACTAAACTTTACCACATTATGTTGAGCAAATGCTTAGGAGTTGGCTTTCTTTGAATGTATAATAAATTCCTAGTCTTGGACAAATTTCTTATTATCCAATTAGTTAAAGAGTTATAATGAGGAAGATTTCATCTCGCTTTCCTTCCAAACCTTGTAAATGAACAATCATGTTATTTTTACATAATAATATTCAATGCAACTAACCTCTAATAACATACAAATCATCAACTTTTGATTGAAAAACTACATCATTAATCTAAACTGTAAAAAAATGTAAAGTATTTTAGCCATACCCATGATGGCATGAACAAGTTAATTTACTTTATGTATGAAAAGAAATGAAGAATTTGAATTAAGTTTGACCTAATTCTCTTTAACCTAGCTAACTTTATACAACAAATAGTCTTAAAAACACAAATCCTTACACTTCCTCACACTTTGAGAACAAATATGGCAATTTTTGTGTAAAGTGACCACATTGGTAGTACTTGCATACTGCTAGACATGATCTTATCTCCATGTATGGTTAGAAGAAAGAAATGAAACGCATTTTATATAAACAAACAAGCCTAAAGAAATACGTGTAGTGATTGATTATAGGGCCATATAGTAAATAGGAATAGGGATATTGTTTCTTTCCCCTTGTGAGGAAAGAAGTGTAATTTGTTAAACTACCTAATCCAAGTTCAATTCTCGTATTATTTATACAAGCCTGTCGCTTTGTTACTAGAAAATTAAACACAAGTTAACAATTATCCGTAACTTATGGAAAGAGGGTTGATCCTTCTTTGCTTTAAGTATAGGTTCCCTTCTCACTCAAGTAAGTTCAAGCTTAATCCAAAACAATGAATTTTAGTAACTGGCATAATACTATTGAGATGTTGCCAGAAGTCAAACTATAAAATTAAATATCATCTAATTGAAATTTGGGCAAGAGGTAGAATGAATTGATAAAATAAATAAGATAAGAATACCCGTACAATGTGTAATAGAGGAGGTGACTAGCAAGGGGTGGTCTAGAATAGACTTCTGGTCTGTAATGTGTAAGGTAAGGAAAATTATTTAAAGGATGGAGGAAGGAGGCAACCATAATGAGGAGGAGGATTGTCGAGTATCGATGTTGAATGACAAAATCTTTTGTCATTTATCAAAGAAGGAAGACTGTATTTGTTTGAAGGAATAACTAATGTGAAATAACATCATTTTATACACTTAATAGAGTAAAAATTAGGCTTTAGGCTAGGATGGCTTGAGTAGCTTGAACCTAACCTTAGCCCTAAGTCCAAATATTTAAAGCAAAAGCTTGAGCAAGACTCAAAGCTTGGTGAAACTGAGCCATATGCCTAAGGTTACATGCCAAGCCCAAAAGGAACCATTATATAGATATATTTGGTAAGAGAAAAAGAATATCAATTGTACCAAAATGGGAAAACAATTCCATAATAGGGCTTATAAATAAATTTGACCCAAACTAGTCTGATAAAGATGATTAATGGTGTACTTCCTAGAAAAAATCTCAACATATCATAAATACTTATTTCAAATGCCAAGGAAAAGAGTAAGTATTTAAGCAAATGGGAACTCAGAGAAACCAACCAAGTTTGAAAACTCACCTTGCAATTGTTGAGAATCATAAGATAAAGCACTCATAAACACTAGTGCCTCAATATAAAGGAGAATGAACAACTTTATGATTTAATAATAACTCTCTTTTAACACTTTTGTTATTATGGACCATCCTCACAAGGAGTCCACTATAATTAAAATAAGATTGGGTTGCATATATTTTAAATCAAACATTGTAACCTTTTCCAAGAGCTTTTGACTCTTTATACTTTGGATTTGTGGTAAGTGACATAACCATATTTATGTAAGGATAAGTCGACTTGTGTGCTTTGCAAGTCGACTTATACATGTTCAGCACCGATAAGTCGACTTGTACATAGGGTAAGTCGACTTATGCAAGGACGGTACTGTTTAAATTGTGC
>JANZLH020000366.1:41805-70567 GCA_026770325.2 Erythroxylum fimbriatum
AGTTGGAAAACATTAATTTCATTAGTTGAAATAGCATTTAATACTTACTAACATAAAGATAAAAATGAAACCCACCTTATAACTTGCTAATCCTTGCTTAATGGAGCTCCTCCTCTTGCTCTTCTCTTCCTTCTTGTCTTTCTTCAAGAACAACAAAAACCCATTTCAACAAAACTCCAATTGAAAAACCACATGACCTCTTACATGAAATTAACCTTAGAATCACTAAACCCACTTCATTTATAATCTTTCTAACTCAAAACCCAAGCAAAAGCTAACACTTAAACTTGTGACTTACCTTGGATCTTGACTCAACCAAAGAGTTTCTTGTACCAAAGTGTAGCTTAAACCTTCCTCCACTCTTTTTCTTCTTGAACTTTCTTCAAACAAACTCTAAAACTCTTGGAAAAACCAAACCCTAGCAAAGCCTTTTCTCTTTTCTTCTTCTTCCTTCTCCTCCCACGATTTCTTTCTCTCTTCTCTCTCAATTTCGGTTCTTCTCTCCTTCCTAAAGCAAGACACAACTTATCCTCTTCCTCTTCTTCTTTTATACTTCTTTTAATCACTTAAGCCCACAAGGCCCAAGGCCCAATTGTCTTATAATGCCAATTCATTCTCCTTCTTCTCAATCCCTCTTTAAGCTACTCAAGCCCATCTATCTTCTAAAATCAAGTCTCCTTATTCTTCTAACTTAAACTTCTTAAGTCCAATAAGCCCAAAGCCCACTTGACCTTTAAAGCCAAGCCTTCTTCCCTTTCTCAACTTAAGCCCAACTAACACATTAATTTCATTTACTCACAACACCTAACTCAATTAATGCTATCTTTTAATTTCATGCTACCTAACTAATTAATGCTTTCATGTTAATTAATGATGACTTAATTTAATCTTTAATCATGCTTAATTAAAAAAAATTTCGGGGCTAACAATTATAAATAATAAAAAGCTTCAATGTTATGGACATGGATTGCTACATACTTGAACAAGAAATTGCGTCTTTTAAAGAATTTTTTGGAACATAGTTAAATACATATCATGTTGTTAACCATGTTATTGTTAGAAAATTTGGATGGACAATGTGAAGGACACATATTGGTACACACCTTCACATCAATTTGTATCTATTAAAGGCTTTGATGAATCCAATTAACCATATGAGCATGTGGTCAATTATATTCCTGTTAAAAATTGAAGGCAAAATATGAAGCATATAAATTGATATACAACCATGCTCAAACTATATTGGTTAAGGTTTTATCCAACACGTGTAACTGCACAGGTGTATAGTGAATATTTTTATTGTTAAAATTTTGAAGAATAATGTGAAGGACATGGATCGCTACACAACCATATGTAAACCTATATGAAATAGTTACATAGGTTTTATTAAATACTCTTAACTAAACTCCCATGTAGAAAATTGTGTTTACTAGTTGTAGTCTTAGACACTATTAACTACATGTTAGAGTGGTATATTGTGTTCTTATTAGTATTTTTCAAGGAGAAATCTGTTAATTAACCCTACAAAAATATTGAATTTTTGGTGATTACTTTTTCGTTATCCTTCATATTGACATTGTCATGCTTTTGTTGAAGCAACAATTCATTGAAGCTTAAAAGTGAACATCCACTTTTAGTATGCAATATAGGTTTTTTGAACATGTTTTTGTATTTCTCCTTCCCTTTGTCCTTATCAGCTACTATTTATATGTTATTTAGCGATGAAACACAAAAGAAAGGCATTAAGCAACAATATTAATGCCATTTATAGGATGAATTAACAATATCAATTCATTTTTGGTATTAAGAAAACGAATTTTAGAGATGCATATAAACCATTTCGTTTCCATTTATGGGATCAAGCAACTATTTTCCTATTTGAGTACTATGGTTGGATTAAGGTGCAATTTCAAGTTTTTCTAGAGTCGCATTAAAATAAATATGGTAGTTTGAAGTGGTAATGTTATTATAAGAAATGAAAAGTTGAGATTTAGAGGGTTTTGTACCAAAAATATATTTTTAATGTAAAACTAAAAATTCTAACTTGTAAGTTTTTAGCTTCATTAGTGTTTATATAAAGTGAAAGTTCATGTGGTGAGGAGAGAAGAACAGTTTGAAAAGAAGAACAAGGAAGAAGGTCGTCCATATTTAAATGGTGTATCATTTTGACATGTGTCCATTTGGTCGTACTATATACATTAGTATATGTAGTTATGACATATAACATATGACAATATGTTTTGTAAGATACAATGGTACATTTTGTATAAGTGAGTAGTAAATTCTAATTTTCATTGTGGTGTTTGTGGCATAATACAGGTGGTATAGTATAGATGAGTAATGAAATAGTGAATGAATGTACCAACCTATACCCTTCAAATTGAAACTTTGTATTATGGACACACTTTTGAGCACAAGTATGTACCAATATCTGTCCTTCATATTTAAACTTTTTATTATTTTAACTTAGTCATGCAAAACCCACTTTTGAAGTTATTACTTAGTCTTAATAGGTCATGAAAATATTTTTACATAAATATAGTAGTGCCAACAACAACCATTAAGTGGGAGATAAAGATAATAACAATAGAAAAATAATAAGAGTGGCTTCCCTCCCATGATTTTGGAATCACCACAATTTAGGTAAATTCAACAATCTTTTAGCTAGAAACCCATTCAAGCAACCTAGGACAAATGTAAAGTGGCACAAGTTGATATAGTTCCTAGCAAACTAGCCCAAATATGCAATTACAACTTGATTAGCTCTTGACATGGATCATCATTTTCTCTCAACTCTTTTTAAAACCTTTTTCTCCATTACCACACCATATCAACCATTTTTTGCCATAGTTCTTGTTGGTTCTCTCCTTCTTCCTTCTATCTACCTCCTTCTCATCTAATTTCCATCCTTTACCTTCTTCTTAAAGTTGTCTCTACCTCCTTACTCCTTACTCTGCTTTTGGATTTTGGAGGGCATTTTGGAGTTTCCCTCTCAAATTTAAGTCTCGTTTAAATGTCTTCAACTAATTTTAGAAATATGTCACACATTCCTTTTACTTGTCACCCTGCAAGTTACCAAAACAATACAAATGTTAGATCTGCTACAAAATGAATTTTCCCTTCTACACTCCTACAGCAACCTTAAACCTTTAACAAACCCCAACCAAATTCTACTGAACTTGTACCGGTCTGTCATCCCCCTTTTACCCTTCAAATCCCTACTTTTAAATTGTAGACTGACTCTTACCTCAAAAGAAAAGCTGGAAGCAAGTGGTGGGGGAATCATCAAATGCCTCCCTTCACTACTACCCTTCATAAATGATAGATGGGAAAGCAATAGTCACTCTAGAGATTGAGGTCCTTAAGCAAGGAGTTAAGAGCTAGGAATTTACTCTTGTGGGTTTTTTTTTAATCATCGACCTACTTACCCTATTATTCACATATGGGCTCAAGATCACTAGAAAAATACAGGCTTAATTGAGGTACTACTCTTAGAAGATAATCCTATACTTTTCACCTTTAGATCTAAAAATGAAGCTTCGAAGATATTAGAGGAGGCTCCTCGACATGTTTTGCAATATTCACCACTTTTTCAAGCTTGGCAACTTAGAATAAAATTGGAATCCATCAAAATAACTAACATTCCACTTTGGATAAATATTCACAACATTCTATTGGAATATTGGACAACCTGAGAATTAAGTCTTCTAGCCAGATTTTTGGGACAACCTATTTGTATAGATGAAAATACAGCCAAAAGAAGACCATTCGTTATGCCAGAATGTGTGTAAGAATTGATATAAAGAAGGAATTTCCTGACTACATTCCATTTATGAGGTTGGATGCAAGTCGCAAGCTAACTGAAGATTGTGTTATGGTTTCCTATTAATGAAAACCATCTGTTAAAGCTCAAGGAAAGTCATGGAGGCCAATAGGAAGGAAATTCCTAAGAGGGTACTATTAGGAACTCCATGGGAATAGAGGAAACTCCAAAAATAATTTAGGAAAATTAGGTGTGCTCTTATCCAAACAAACTTTTATAGAGGAATATTCCCATAAATTTGGTAAAAAGAAAGCTTTAAAGATGATCCTAACCCCAAATTCTAAGACCTCTTTGAATTTTGAGATGATATTTGATGTAAAGGGATGGAAAATTGATAATCAAATTGAAATGAGCTCCCTTAAGGTTTCAAGCAATGAAAGTAATGGTAAGAAGGAGGAATTTCAATGTGTAATCACTAGGAAATCCCAAAGGAGTGGAAAGAAAAGAATCCCATAAACACTCTAATTAATTATGTCTATCTTAGTATGGAATGTTCACAGTCTTAGCTACCCTAAAAAGCTTAGTGCATTGGGGGATTTTGTATCAAAAGAGAAGCCTTATGTTTTGGGTCACTTAGAGAAAAAGATTAGGAAGGAAAATCTAAATAAACTTGGGATTCTTAGTTCTAATTGGCATTTTCTAACAAATCATCAACATCACAATTATAGCAGAATAATAGTTTAATACAACTTAGAGGTGATCAGGTTAGAGGATTTAGAATTGAATGAGTAGGTTATGCATATGAAAATTCACTTTCTAAAAAAGAATTTTAGCATCTTTTCATTAGTCATTTATGGTTTCAATATTTAGTTCCAAAGATACAACTTATAGAATAGGTTAGTAGGTAAGCTAGGTACCTTTAATGGTCCCGAGCTAATATATAAAGATTTCAATTCAATTATGTACAGA
Organism: Erythroxylum fimbriatum; assembly: GCA_026770325.2. Lineage (NCBI taxonomy): Eukaryota > Viridiplantae > Streptophyta > Magnoliopsida > Malpighiales > Erythroxylaceae > Erythroxylum > Erythroxylum fimbriatum. The sequence continues at coordinate 46,538 of JANZLH020000366.1, forward strand.
TATGAGGCAACAGGTAATGCTAACTTAAGGAACTACTATGAAGATTTCATGTTATGTACTAATCATCTAGGGGTCACCGACCTTAAGCAGGATGGATTATTCTTCACACGGAATAATAAGCAGAGTGGGAGATGGTTTATTCAAAAGAAGTTGAGAAAGGCACTGGTAAATTTGAATTGGCTTATAGCTTTCCCAGAGAGTAAAGTCACTTTTATGGAGCCTCTATTCTCAGATGATTCACCTATCAAAATAGGAAATTTATTTCAAAATGTTCATAGGAGGTTTCCCTTTAGATTCAATAACTTCTGGGTAAAAGATGAAGGATCTTTTTGAAGTAGTACTAAAGGTCTTGGAATCCTTTGTGGTTAGGACCAAACAATATATATGTATGAAAAAATTGAAAGTCGTAAAGAATGAGCTTAAAGTCCTCAATGCAAAGAAAGGACTTAATAAAAGGGTTGCAATTGAGAAGGAGTTGGTGGATATTCAGTTGAGTCTTTCTAAACATCTAGGGGGACCCTTCATTATTGGAAAAAGAAAAAATATTGTTAAAAAACTATCTCAAAGCAATTAAGGACCGCTCTTCCTTAAACAAAGGGTTAGGATTTATTGGTTGAAAGATGGCGATAAGTGGACTAAGTTTTTCTTTAATGCAATAATTGCCATAAAGAACAAGAATTGATTTATGCCATCCATTATAAGGATGGAAGGTCTTAAGGGAGCAAGGTCACATCTATATGGAAGTTGTTAGCTACTTTCACTCTTTGCTAGGTTCAAAGCATGGGGGTTAATGCACTATTGTTAGACCATAGAAGCTCATTCCTAATAAAGTTACTTCCGAAGAATCTGCTATGCTTACTAAACCTATAAATCAAAAGGAAATTAAAGATACACTCTTTCAACTGAATGGAATGAAGGCTCCAAAGCTTGATAGACTGAATGGTTTCTTCTTCCAAAAATCTTGGGCTGTAATAGGCAAGGTTGTAAAGGAAGCAAACCTTGAATTCTTCTTAAAAGGAGTGTTTGTCAAGGAGTTTAATAAAATTTATCTTTTCTTAGTATCTAAACTAGCCAATCTAAAAGATTTTGAGGACTTCTTACTAAGTGCTTATTCTAACTTAATTTATAAGGTTATTTTAAAAATTTTGGCCAACACACTAAATGTTGGACCCCGAACTTTTCGTAGAAGATTAGAACTATTGAATGAGAAATTTTGGTGATTAGTCACGAGTAAATAACAAATGAATGAAAGTTCTTGAACCAAGAATTTATAGATAAGAGTAAAGTAGGGAATGAGAGATGTGGATAGATTTATGATTTGCTATTGTGTTTTTGGTGTATAAGAGAGTTTGAAATAGAAAGAATTAAGATAGAAGCTAGTAGTAAAATGAAAGCAATATTTGTGTAGTAAATTGATGAAGAATATGCATATACGTGTATGTGCTGTCATTGGTGTTCATGATTAGTCATGGATTATAATTTTCTTTATGGAGGATATTGATTTGAAATGAAGTTGAAAATGAAGAGTAAATATAGTAGAAAAAGGTGATCTTGGTATGAGTTGTGTTAAGGAACGATTTTGAAACAAAATTAGTAGATGATCTAGAAAATGTTCACTGAGTGTGCTTCGGTCTGTTAACCATAACTTTTTCTCTAGGTATTCAAATGAGATGATTCTTCGTTTGGATTAAACTAGAAACATATGGCTGCATTTTTTATGAAGACATCGAATTTCAATTCTGTCTCTAAGAGTTTCAAAAATTTATGAAGTTGAGAACTGGGTGGTGCAGTACATTGGTGGATGAATGTAAAATTCGTCTTCGGATATTAGGGGCAAATTTGGGATTGATCTAGATAGATTTTGGCAAAGTTGCCTTTTTGAATTTGTAGATCTTTCTTTTATCTTTCCAACGGTATATAGTATGAGAATTTTGAACATTGGAGTCGAAAGTTATGGTCCTTATAAGGGAAGAGGCTCAAGAGTGAAGTTGTATCTTCTATGTTTTGCTGCTTCTGTGTTTTGTTTCTTCTGCCTTTTTGCTTCTTCTGTGCTGACGTCATCTTCTTCTGTGTTTTGCTTCTTCTGCCTTTTTGCTTCTTCTGTGCTGACATCATCTTCTTCTGTGTTTTTGCTATCTTATGTCTTTTTGCTATCTTCTGTGTTTTTGGCCTATCTTTTGTTCCATTTTTGACCCTTTAGAAGATAGAATTGGTCTTTGAGGTCTTCATGAAAGTTGCAGATCTTGAAATCCTCTTTCGAATCATATAAAGAACACCTTGATCAGATATCTGTAGGGAAAGTTATAGCAATTTTTCCCATTTGTCTGTCTTTTTGCTATCTTCTGTCTTTTTGGCTTATATTTTGTTCCATTAAGATAGAATTGGTCTTTTTGGTCTTCATAAAAGTTGTAGATCTTGAAGTCCTCTTTCGAACCATATAGAGAACACCTTGATCAGATATCTTTAGGGAAAGTTATAGCAATTTTCCCATTCATCTGTCTTTTTGCTATCTTTTGTCTTTTTGGCCTATCTTCTGTTCCATTTTTGGCCCTTCAGAAGATAGAATTGGTCTTTGAGGTCTTCATGAAAGTTGTATATCTTGAAGTTCTCTTTCTAACCATATAAAGAATACCTTGATCAGATATCTGTAGGGAAACTTATAGCAATTTCCCCATTCATCTATCTCTTTGCTATCTTCTGTCTTTTTGGCCTATCTTCTGTTCCATTTTTGACCCTTTAGAAGATATAATTGGTCTTTGAGGTCTTCACAAAAGTTGTATATCTTGAAGTACCCTTTTAAACCATATAAAGAACACCTTGATCAGATATTTGTAGGGAAAGTTATAGTAATTTTTCCCATTCATCTGTCTTTTTGCTATCTTCTATCTTTTTGGCCTACTTTCTGTTCCATTTTTGGCCCTTTAGGAGGTATAATTGGTCTTTGAGGTCTTCATGAAAGTTGTCGATCTTGAATTCCTCTTTCAAACCATCCAAAGAAAACCCTAATCCTATATCTCTAGAGAAAGTTATGCCAATTGTAAAACATCTTCTGTGTTATTGTTCATAAACTTCTTCTGGGTCACTGTTCATCTTATATCTTCAGTTCTATTTTTTATCCTTTAAAAGATAGAATTTGTCTTTGAGGTCTTCATAAAAGTTGTAGATATTGAATTCCTATTTCTAACCATATAAAGAACACCTTGATCCGATATCTTTAGAGAAAGTTATGAAAATTGTAAAATATCTTCTGTGTTCTGTTCATAAACTTCTTCTAGGTCACTGTTCATCCTATATCTTCTGTCCTATTTTTTTACCCTTTAGAAGATAGAATTTGTCTTTAAGGTCTTTATGAAAGTTGTAGATATTGAAGTTCTCTTTCAAAAAATCTAAAAACACTCTAATATTACATCTATAGTGAAAGTTATGCTAATTGTCCCAAGACAGGTTCAATATGACTAAGGACAAAACCAGATTTGATTCTTTGGCCATAACTTCTTCTCTAGACACTCAAATGACTTGATTCTTAAACTATTGGATTCGTAAGACATTGCTCTACATCTCTACCAAAAATCGTAGCCATCTGAAATGAAGTAAGAAAGATTGAGTGAAAAACGTGGGATGGGTATAGTGTGTGTACTCTTAAATAATATGGACTGGTGTTATTCTACTGAACATACTTTAGTATTTTGATGATATCTTGATCTGTAGAGCTCCAAATCAGATGATTTATGACTTTTGGTGAACTAGAGACATAGAGTTACAAATTATCTGAAGAAAGTGATTGTAAGTCGGTCTCTAAGACTTTCAAGTTCTAGATGGAAGTTGGGTATAATGTACTGTTTCAGTCTATTAATAGTCCGAAATGTTTGGATTACAACTTTCGGATTTCTGAACCAAATTTAATAATTTTGGTGTCATTAAAAACTTAAGACAACGAAGAATATTTTTTAGAAGAAAGTGTTATGTCAGAATATTCAAGGGTATTTTTGGCAAGACACTTAAGTTTAAAAGAACATAAGCTCATAAGGAAGGATAAAATGGAATTTTTGGACTCATTAAGGGCATAATTGGAAGAAGAAGTATTGTCTTGCATTTTAAGAAGAGAGAAGAACGAAAATTGAGGAAAGAAAGAAAAAGAGAGAGTGTCATGAAGAACAAAGAGAAATATGAAAAGAGAGAAATATGAAGAGAAGAAGAGAAGGAGAGAAATAAGAGAAACAAGCTAGGGTTGTAATTGTGTTAGCTCTCAAGAGAGATTTTGAGGATGTTCAAGAAGAGAAAGAGGTAGAAGAAGATAAGAGCTTTCTTTTGAGCTAAAGATCCCTTCATTTGGTGAAGAATGAAGGTGAGATCATTTTAAATCTCTTGGATTTTTGAAAGGATTTTAGTTCATGGAGTTTAGAAAATGTTTGGGTTTAAGTATTTTAGAACTAATTTTAGTGATTGTACTTTGAGAGATTTTCAATTGAAAATCCTATTGAGTGGGATTTTTGTTATTGTATAAAGGGATCAAGAGAGAGACAAAAGGAACAAGAGAAGAAACATTTTGAGCAAGTCTATAAGCAAGGAAATCAAAGTGGGTACATGTTTATAATAGAGTAAATAAGCCACTAAGGGTTTCTTTGAATTAAGAAAGTTTAATGTTTCCAATTACATCATAAGTGTTGCATTTATTGCTTTTGATTGATTTGAGAAAGTGTTAAATGAGTTGTGTGATGATTTATGAAAAGGATTTCTCTTTGGAAGTGAATTTTGAAAAGTTAACATGTTTATGAAATCATGTTTTCGGAAATGATTTTCGAAATATCTCATGTTTATGAAAAAAATCAAGTTTCGAAAAAGTGCCATTTTGGGCAACAAGTTGACAAGTTAAGAAATATGTGTTATGTGGGCTTGTGGTGGTCCCCTAAGTTAAGTCACGTGTATGTTGACCTGCCTGCTAGTGGCATGGAGCTCCTTTATGGACTCCTATAAGTTTACGACTATGTAAAACCATTATGTGGGATTGCGTTAGTACATTCTGTTCACGGCTGCATAGGACCCTTATCGAAAATGTGTAGTACGTTCTGTTTTTGGATCCACCCGAACCATTCTAATATGCTTATGTGCTCATGATATGTTTAATCAAGTTTGATGTATTCATGTTTTGTGACTTGTGAATTTTGGCTGAAAGCCTAAGAAACATGTGTTTTATAAACTCAATGAAAGTTTTCTATGACAAGTAAAAATGGTTTCAAAAGTTATGATTACTTTTCTTTTATAAACTGTTACCCACGAGCTTTCAAGCTCACCCCCTCCCCCCTTCTGTCCCATTTTCAGGTGATAACTAAGAGATCAACTGATCAAGAGCCTAAGGGAATTGCTTCATTTGCTATTTTGTATTCTTGTAATAAGCCAATGTTGTGGCTTTTGATATGTAAATAAAGTCTGTCAAACTCTATTGCTTTAGTAATGTAATGATAGATTGAAGCTGTTTCGATTGTGTATGTTATATTAACTCCCTTGTTAAAAGGGTTAAGTTAGAGGAATAAGTGATCGATTATTTCTGCAAGTGCACATAATCGTCCTAGTACCCGCACAGTGAATATTCTAAAGTCGTCTCCCTCAATGACCAATTCTTTTACCAGTCAATTTAAACCTAATTAATTGTATGTTATCGACAGAAAATTGTAAATAAAAAAATGATTGGATTGGTTGATCAATTAAATTGTAAGGAATAACAAAGCAATAAGGAAAGTGGTTTAATTAATGATTTATAATTGGGGAAAGGGGTTCACCATTTAGAAAGATCGCTTTGCACAATATGAATGTGATTGAATGCAGGCTAAGAGAACAATGGCACTAACATACCCATATCCTTTCTCAAGGTATAAAGGAGTATTTAACTAGAAACATCCATTCCTCAATGTGATATCTTTCTAACCAAATCCATTAAACACAAGCCATTTCAAGTTCTCACCCTAGCTTAGGTTATCTCTAACTCTAAACCCAAGATGTTCAACTTCCTAAGCATGAATCATGGTTCACTCTTCAGCACACCCAATGATTCCTAAGAATGCATCTATGGAGATCAAGCATAGAAACAATAATAAAGTTCAAGAAAGATGAACAAAGCCCAGAAATTCTCATTAAAAACATTCAATCATCCATATCATACAAAGTTCTCTTCTAATAGGCTACATCCCTCACCCTAAGTGAGGTTTAGTTCCTGAACATTGTAACAAATATCATACAAATAAAGAAGCTCAACATTAGAAGAAGAGTAAAGAGAAAAAGTTGCCGAAGAGAAGAATGGGAGCTCCAATCCTTTGAGAAAATCCCCCTCCTCCGTTGTGCCTCCAGATCCCCTCTTGTGTATATTGTAACCTCTAGAAATGGCCCCCCAACTGTTGTTGTTTTAAAATACTTTGAAACTGAGTTCCCTCTCCAGCTTATGCGAGCATCTCTGTTCCATATCTTCTTGGCTTCTTAGGTCTACGCAGACCTCCCTCTTGATTTTTGCTTGTCTGCGCCGCCTACTCCTTTGTGCGTGCTCTTCATTCCAATTTGCGTGTTGACGTTTCCAGCTGGCTGTAGCTCCTGTGCGTAAATTGCGTTGTCTTAATAGCTACCTGTAGCGTCGTCCACTTGAAGCTTGTGCGTGATTTTCCTCCATGCTCAGCCGACTCTCCTCACTTGTATTTTAGTTTGAAATTCCATCTGTTGATTTAATTTCAACCCCTGTCGTGCGCAACTTTAAGACAGGCCTCTGCATAAAGCTGAAATCACATGAAACATTTGCGTCACTTTCCTCACTGTTGCTCCACGTTCCAGCCTTTAAATTGACCTTGGTTTTGAGGCTTCTATCCACGCCTGTTATGACAACGCACAGCTCAAATTATTTCAATCAAATGCTTAAATTAATTGCACCTATCCCACACGCACGCTCTCCACTGTGCGTTGATTGGTCCATCTATTACAAGCTGCCTTGTTGATTTAAAAGCGATTCCTGTGCGTTGAAAACAAGACCCCCTCTTTATCACTTACCATTGGGACAAATTGGTCTTGCTTGATTTGCGTCAATCCTTTTACTGTTGCTGATTCCACTTACACGTACCAGCCTTTAATTGTCACCACCTGTCGCTAAGCCTCTGTTGATTTAAATTTAAATAAGACCTTCTTTGTAGCTGCTGGTCACACCGCTTCCAAATTTTGCTGCTGGTCATCGTGATTGTCTTCTTTGATTTATCATGTCTCTTCAAAGTTGCTGCTCATCCACGCAAATCACCAAGCATCACGTGTTCTCCTCTGTAGCTTCTAACCTTTAACTTGTCCATCTGCTTCACCTATTCTTTGGCTACAGTTCCTCTTTTGCATCCATTTATTTTTTGCGCACGATTCTTTTCTAGTGGACCATGATGACAGCTGTCTTCCATGTCTTCTTGTCTCCTATTAAAAACCCACTTGATTTGCGTCATTGAGAAGTCTCCTTTTAATTGAGAGAATTCTCCAGCCCTCGTGAACGTCCACCTTGATTGATTTCCTTGATTTAATTGTCGTGTGCCTCCTCTCACTCTTTGGACGCCATTTAACGCATTATGCGTTTTACTCCAGCACAATGGTCATGCCTTTTAGCTGCCTGCGTTAAAAATTAATTCCAAAACGTTGTTCAGCTGCTCCCCTAGTTGATTGGACCATTCAATTGCTGCGCTACTCCTCACTTGTTAAAATTGTCAGTTGCGTGACTTCCCAATTAAAAGGCCCCTTATGCGTTACTCTTTAATGCTCATTTGGTTAGACAATTAAAATGTCTCTTTTGTTTCAAAAATATACCAACAAATCCAACCTAGCAGTAAACAAAAATTGAACACAAATTGAGCATTCAATCATAAAAATAGGATTGAAATCACAAGTAACTGCATAGAAAAATATATATAAATTCAATCCTATCAGTCATTCTTTTTGGTTTTTCAATTAAATTGTTATCTAAAGTATAATCAACTACCCTATTTTACAATGTATTGAACATGAAAAGGTCTTCATCTTCCTTTATTTTTTCCTTTAGCTCATTTTATCTATGATTTCTTCTTATCAACTTTATTAACCAAAGACACATCCCTCCTTTTATTCTTGTTATTATTATTACTCTGACTTCTCACATTTTGTTCAATTTTTTCCAGTTGTAAATATTTTTGTCCCTGATCTACATATCATCAAAACTTCCTAGCATTTTCTTCTATATAGAGTTTTATAAAGGTTGACGTAGTTTGAATCCATTTGTAAAATTTTTTACTACCAACCCTACATCAAGACTAAGGATTTGAGTTACCTTAAAACTAGATCAATGTTTGTATTCCTTTAATCTTTATTCCTGTCCTTTTACATATATTAAATGGCAAAATCTTTATGTTTATGGTTGTTTCTAGAAAGCTAGAATTTGAACCTAATATTTAATTACCTAAAATTTGATAGTAAATTTAAAAGCAAGGTCTAAAACTGCTAATATGTTGTACTGGTCATGGTGGAAGAAAAAGTATTGCATTTTATAAAGTTGGATGCCCTAACTAAATTCACGAGTTCACTATTAGTGCAAATGATCAATATGATCATGATGTAATTTTAAGTATCCAAGATTGACATCTGGAACCTAGTAGGTAATGGCTCCATTAGGCTATCTTGTACCAATGGACTATTAGTTATTAAACTTATCCATGTCTCGTGATTTAATAACACTACTTGTAAAGGGGTAGATAAGACTCCTTCTAATAATGATTGTGAGGTGTGAGTTTTTTATCTTTAAACTTGATAGGTAAATGGCTCTGCTGGAACATCAAGTATCAATTAGCTATCAATTATTAAAGTTGTTCACCATATATTGTGTTCTAGCGGCTCTAATTGCAGAGGTGTGGACGGGGTTCCTTTTAACAATGGTTAAGGGAAAGGATGATAAATTAGCCCAGGACCCTTTTTTTCAAAATTCAAGTACCCAAACCCAAGCCTGAGCCTGAACCCAAGCCCAACCCGAAGCCCAAGTGGTTGAAATGATGTCGTTTTAATTTGTGTAAAATGATGTTGTTTTATACTGAGAAAGTTGAACTTATATTTTTATATGATGTAAAATGTAGTCATATTACTCTAGGAACTTATGTTTTACACCTAAGAAAAACAACTTCGTTTTACTATAAGTTAAAACCACCCCAGTCCCCACTTTCTCCTAGTCGTAATCTCCCATTCTGGTAGCAATCCCTCGTCAGTTATCCCACTCCCTCCCTTCGACCTTCATATGTCCCACCCGTTACACTACATCATTTGCAATCAGTCAACTCTCCTCAACAGCCAACTCTTCTAAAGTTAGCCTCTCCAATCTCTAGCTCTACCTGTCCTTGAGTCACTCCTTCGTGGATGGTGGCTTCGTACTCTTCCTAATAACTGGTAAGGTTTCTATGTTTTTTTCTTGGAATTCAAGTATATGTGTGATACAGTAATCACTACAATAGATAGATATGGGTATTACATATATTTTTAGGTTTCCTTCAATGTTTAATTGAAGATGGTAAAGCATACAAAAGAACCTCTTTTAACTTTTTATAATTCTACAAACTCATTTGCTTGATAAAGTGGTGATAGTTGAGAAGAGAAAGTGAGAAACTAGTGCTGTCAAAAAGAGCTAAAGACATTTTCTAATTTTGTTTTTGTTTGATGGTTGTAACACTTCGTGTGGTTGTTATTTGAATAAAAAAAGTTACACTTTTATTCTTTTGTTTGAAAGGAAATGAATGTATTATGTTTCTTTTGTCTGTTATTTGGCAATCTATAAAGATTGAGTTTGGTGCTTGTTATAGTGGTGCCATCATTTACTTAGAACCACCTTATAATGATTAAGTGAATCTAAGTTGATTTTTGGGTATAAAATCACTTTAGCACTTTTCCCTATTCTGTCTTTTGTCTTTTCTCTTCCATTTTTGTAATAGATATAAATTCTTATTCTATAAATTAAAGTACGCTAATTTTATTTTCTGTTTGCAAGTTACAAACCTTTAGTTAAATATTCTTATGCTTTTATTCTATATCTATATGCTCCAATCACACTACATTGAAGCATTTACCAAATTGTATCTCAATCATTGCTTTATTTGTAACATCTCGTTCCAATATTAAGAGTTAGAACCCAAATGTACGATACATGAGGGATCAATGAGAGATTAAGATCTTTGGAAGGGTTTGTAAATGAGAATGATCTGGAGTATAATGATAATAATTGTGATTATACTGTTCAAAAAAAATGGGCCCAATTTGATTAGTGGATTTTTGTTGTATGCGTGAGATATTTTGAAAATTTTGTAATGAGTTCGTCTGCTGGACTCTTCTAGCATACCACCTTCGCGGGATTCACGCTCAGATATCACTCAGGATTTCGAGCGCATGTCTCGAGAGGGTGGGGTGCTACATTATTCATATGACAGCTCTCCATATACTAATCATACTAAATATCATCATGTAATCGATGCAATTCAGTATTTATCTTTTACGTGTCCTCATATTTCCTTTATGGCAAATCAACTTGTTCAGTTTATGCATCAATAGGAGGAATTTCATCAGACAATGGCTACGAAAATTTTACATTACTTGAAACATATTGTTCGCCTTTGTATCTTTTCTAATCAACGTTTATTCTACATGGTTTTTTTTATGTTAATTAGGTTACTCAGTAAATGTATTTCATGCATTGGTCTTCTTAAAAGGCTAGTGCTGGTGGGTTATACCTATAATGCATGCTAACCTTTTCCCTTTATCAAACTTAGTCTAACAAGATTGACACGATTGGATCAAGTTATCATAGATTGCAACTAATGTAACTATTAGCAAGCAAAGAACTTCTTACTACACAAGGCAAAAGATAAAGATTATAGATCTCCCAAAAAAGCAAAAACAAAAAAAAGACAAAAAAAACAAATCTCTAATCTCATACACCTATCAAGGATTTATATAAACATTATTAGTATGAAGGTGATGATGATGATGAGATTTGAGCAACCATTAGAAAAATTTGTTAGCTTTGATGTATCAATTTTAGATAGTCATTAATTAATACACATAAATTTAAGTGATTAGGTAGCTTCCTTAATAGCATATTAATTTATATTAATGTATTCTATGTAAATGTTATCATGTTCATCATCATCATCATTAAAATATATGTATATATGTAAATGTCCATGAATGACTTCATATATATTGATTGTTTCAGATAGATGAACATATTCTTTAATAGAGAGTTCTAGTTTAGTACCGGGGAGTATACAAATGGATACTTTTAATCCAATACAAAGTGAAGATAGAAGTTGAGGTCCATTGAAAAGTGATGTTTGAAATCACTTCAACAAGACTAGATTAATGGACAAAGTAGAGAAGGTCGAATGTAAATATTGTCATAAGATATTGATCGGGAGTTTAAAAGTTTGAACCTCTCATTTAAAAAGACATTTAGATTTGTGTAATAAAATGAAGATTGTATCAGGAGGTCAAAGACCCCTAACTTAATGAGTAAAACATTATAACTGCAACAAATCAAGGCTTTTGGTAGCTAGAACGATTATTGGTGATGAATATCCATTCTATATAATTGATAGCAAAAGATTTAAGATGTTGCTCATGTCATTGCAGCTAACTTTCATGATCCTGAGGAAGAATACATTATGAAGACATATGAGGATTAAAAGAAAGAAGTTTTAATAATGTTGTCAAGTATTAAAGGATGAGTTTTCATCACAATAAAAATATGAACAATCGATAATCAAAAGAAGGGTTATATGGCCTTGACGGCACATTATATTGACAATGACTAGACTCTACCTAGTAGACTACTAAAATAAATTATATTCTCTAATATTGTTACATTTATTTTTTATTATGTTATGATTAATATTTGTTCATATTTGTAAATGGTAGGTCACTTATGTGCTATCATCATGTATAAGTAAACATTGGCAACTGTATTGGTTGATTATTTAATAGATTGGAATGTCGACATAAGGTTATCTACCATAATAGTAGACAATTATAGCACAAATGATATGATGATTGAAAAGGTGAAGTATAAGTTATAGGTTGCCAGCTTGTTGGTTAGTAGGAGGTTGTATCTTATGCATTCTTTTGTGCATATTCTGAATTTGATTATGAAGGAAGGATTGGAGATAATAAAGGAGACAGTAGTTTTAACTAGGAATAATGTAATATATTGGAGTGCATCACTTAAAAAAGTTAAAATTTTTGAAGATATTATATAATAATTATGTATTCTGAGGACGAAGAAGTTGGTATTGGATTGTCCTACCAGATGGAACTCAGCCTTCAAGATGTTGGAGTTGGCAATCCTATATGTTGAGGTGTTTACCAGGTTGAGACAAAGAGATTCGCAGTATCTTACCTGCCCACAGAAGAGTAACGAGAGTTAGCTAAAGAACTTAATGCGAAGTTAGAAATATTAAATACTCCTACTAAATTATTCTCGAGAACAAAATATTTGCACAATTGCTTTATCAATACGTGCGAGATCAATAAAGCTTTATATAATTAGATGTTCAATTCCAATGAGATGGTTTGGGTTATGGTAGAGCAGATGATAGAGAAGATCAATTCTTACTGGTATATGGTTAGACATATTGTGGCAGTTATATTTGTGTTGGGCTCGAGAAATAAGATGGAGGTGGTTAATTTTATATACAAGGTGTTGTATAGTGATTAGGCTAGAGAGCACGATTATGTTATTAAAAATTTATGGTATGATTTGTTTGATGATTATCAACTCAGATTGGATAAAATTCAGGATCGCAATAGTTTAGGTTATTCAACTTCGGCTTCAAATTTAAGTTCGAGATCATCTTTTAAGAGTAGTTTAATACTCTCATTTACACAATTCATGAAAGAAAAAAAGGTATAATACTTCTTATAGTATGATGGAGTTAGGACAAATATTTAAAGAAAGATTGTGTAACCGAAGTTGAAGGTATAGAGTTCAATGTATTACAATAGTGGAAGAACCAAGGAAATAATTTTTTGATCATGCAAGCAATTGCACGAGACCTGTTAGCAATTCCATTATCTGTTATTGCTTTAAAGTTTACTTTTAGTACTAGGAGTTAGGTTATTAGTCCTCTTCATGCTCGCCTCCATCCTAGTATTGTGGAATACATTATGTGTGCTCTAAGTTAGTTAAATGATGAAGATATTGAGGGTAAATTCATTTCTTTATGATATATCACATTTTTCTTTTTTTATGATATTATCTTATCTTATATTGTTTTTAAAATTTTGATATCAATACAGCTGCAAATACTGATATAGCATTGACTAGTCATTTAGCTGAAAAATATTTCGATAATATCTTCAAAGATGAAGATATATTTAATTGTTTATTGATCATTATCATGTGCTTAGTATTAATTTAATGCCATTATTATAGTACTAGGTATTATTTACATAATAATGTTTCTACATGCGGATGAAGTTGTGTAAAATATTGACGATCCTGATTATAATGATTAGCAATCTCTTTTCTTATACTACAAGTTTGATATCTTTAATCATTGCTTTAGGAATTACTCATTTTTCATTTGATTGCATTACTTCTTTGGAATTGAAAATATAATTATTTATGTGTGTGCGTGTGTTTTTTTTCTTTTTTGCAGATTCTCGCTTTCAATATCTGCTCTCCAATCTCCATACTCCAAGACTACAATATCAATTGACAATTTCATTTTGAATTTTTGTAAATTGTACCATTAAAATTTTTTGGATAATATTAGCTGAGATACTCTTTTGTTTTGATAATATAATATTTTTTGTTCACTTCTTTTAAAAATGAATTTAATTTCAACTCGTGTATTTTATCATTTTATTTACGTTTAATATATAAATTCATTAAAAAAATTTATTAAGCAATTGTGCTAATTAAATGAATGTTGCATTTCTCATATATAATATAACATTTTTAGCTCACTTTCCTTTAATTAATTTAGTTTCTAACGTATTCATTTTATCATTTATATATATATTTAATATGTAAATTCATTTAAAAAACTCGTTTTCGTTAAGCAATTATGTTATTTAAATAAATGTTACGTTTCTAATTTATAATTGTTTTTCACTCCCTCTAAAAATGAATTTATTATCAATTTATTCATTTCAAAATTTTATTTATATATTTTAAAAATAAAAATAAAAATAATTAAAAAAAATCAAACTCAGATTAGGTTTCTAGCTTAAATCCTGATGTCTAATCGAGCTTCAGACCTAGCCCGAGCCCGAATCAAACTAGTTCAGTTCAGACCCAGCCCACTGCCAAGCCTAACCGCGGGATGAGTTTGTTCTCTTGCATGCATTTACAGTCTGTTTTTTCAAAAAAAAAAAATGTAGATTGATATTCTCAATTTTACACACTTACAAATAGTAACTAGTGTCAAATGCTCCTAACAAAGACACCAATAAGCAAGTTAGTGAAAATAACATTATGTAAAGAAAACTGTAATTGATGTTATTCGTCAAATGAGATTGTCGTAACCAAACTTCAAAATGATTGGCCGACAAATGAATCTCTAAACTCCAAACCTAATCAAAGAGAGTAGGGTTCTAAATATTCCAAGCTCACATCATATTTTTTCTGAGAGTGTATCAATAGCATTACAGGTTAATTAACTTATCTAAAACTGTTATTATATTTGAAAATGAGCATTAAGAGCTCATTTCACCTTTTCAGCCTCAAAAAGAAATTTACCCAAGGAAATGACGATTTCAATTCGCATGTAATAATGAATCAAAAATCTATGTGAATAGCTGAGAACACACAAGTACATATTATTATATCAACCTGACATGTCCCAAGTTAACAAAGCTATACATATTGTCAAAGTTTGTGCAAGAATTATGCGACTCCGATACAGAAAACAGCCTATAAACAGACATTGTTCAACCCAATACAAGATGTAAATGTTCCAACCGGCATTGACCATGCTGCGTAGCGGAGGAGAGAATGAGAAGGGAATATTATTGTTTGTAGTAGCCACTTTGGTTAGGAGGCGGATATGGAGATGGAACGGTGTAAGGAGGCCGCAGAAAAGATGCAGGTTGCTGTCCATGGGCATTGTAATATGGGCCTCGCCACCCTGGATAGGCAGGCTGGCCATACTCCTGGCTTGGTGGTGGCTGTTGTGGGGCCTGTGGATGTTGGTAAGGAGCGCCAGTAGCAGGGGAAGCATGGTAAGGTGGTGGCTGCTGGGAATAATGGGGTGGGGGATGAGTATATCCAGGCATTGTTGACTGCTCAGCAGACTGATAGAAAGGTGCTTGAGGGCGACCAACATGTTGATTATCTGGTGGAGGCTGAAGGTTTGATCTCTGAGTTTGATGGGGCTGTTGCACTGAAGCATAGTTGTATGAACTCGTACCTGTGCTCTTGCGGTCCTGGAAATTTAATCCTGCCACTTGTCTTTGTACATCTTCAATCATGTCTCGGCACTGAATGTTCCTGGTCATCACAAAATCGCTACACTGCTGCTTTATGTTGGTTATTGCGTCCTGTTGTAAGATCAAGATATAAAAGATCAAAATTTTTAATGACAAGGACATGGGAGATGTGATTTAAAGAGCCAGCGAATATTAAGCGACTGTGATGCATCAAAATTGTAAACCTTATAGGAAATTCCTAACAGTGATATTGAAAAGCACTAGAATGACAAGCCAAGCAGGGTTGAAAGGTTTACTGCAGCTGAGGTAAAGGAATTCATGACATAGAAAGAATAATTAAAAACAACAAAGAAAAAATAATTACCTGAAGTGTGACATAAAATTTCAAACCCTCATTTATGTTCTCCTTAATTTCTCGATACTTAGCTATGGCAGCTTGTATCTGCTTATAACACTTCTCTCGAGATGCTGAGATAGAAAATTAATACATGTTGATGAAAGAGCATTTGATATCCATTGAAAGTATGGAATTCAATAAAAACATGAAAAGGCTAAGCAACAATAAACGGACATTACACCTTAACGACTACGCTGGGGAAGAACTAGGAATGACATTTAAATATGAAATAGATGATCAAAGGTTAATCTAACCAAGAGGCTACGAACCTTCACAGGTTGACATGACATGCTTTAACAAAGGAAACAAAAATTTGTGTCAAGCTCTGATAATTTTCACCAGAAAATAAATCGCTTCTTCATATTTGTAAGCTAATCTTTCAACCATACTGATGGTTTAATTACAAATAATCAATCCTGTTCCCCAAATTTTATTCCTGCTTCTTGTTTTTTGTTTTGATTCCAGCTATCCTAATATTTTCCACCTAATTTGCTTCCCTCTACAACTTTGATCAGTATGAAAACTCTCAAAATTTCATTCCAACTAAGCACAAGCAGCAATATATGGCCAGTATGAGACCGTGTAGAAACACTTATGGCACATCCACTCCATTATTTATCTGACTTCCAGATTTATATATGAAATTTATCAAGTAATGCTGATGAAAGGAAGAAGGCTTTATGATGCCTATATTATAACTCTTTAAACGTGACAAAAAAAATAAAAACTCCATATACATAGCAGATAATGATGTAGGATGAGTAGAAGAGATATCACACTAGTAGTTAGAACCAACAGAACTTATAAATCTGGCTGTTGAAATTTGAGTTTAGGTTTGGGATTTCAGCTTTAAGTTGTTGAAATTTCAAGTTTGGAATAGCTGAAATTTTAGTCTGATATGGCTAGGATTTTATGTTTGATATGGCTAGGATTTTTGTGGTTGCCGAAAATTCAAGCTAGAATTGCTAGAGGAAATTAGGGATCACTTTTAGAGTGTAAGAATCGCTTTTAAAAAAAAAATCAAACCTTCTAATTGAAAACTCAAGTTTATAGGGAAAAAAAATCAAGATATCTTACTAAAGGGTTGAGTACACAACAAACGACAAACGCTTTGAATCAAGCTCGTAAGAGTACTCGTAAAGACTTTAAAACAACATTCTTTTTTTTTTTTGAAAGATCTTTGTAGACCTCGCCTCCATGTTGGAGCGTCAGCTCACTCGTGCGAGATTGTGCGCGAACACACACACACACCCACATAAGATTTTGGAACCCTTGTTCTAATAGTAACAGGATTCCTAACTAAAATATCCAAAATAGAACTAAATCTTACTTAAATAAGAATTTTTTATTCTTAAATAAGTTTTAAGTCCTAAACAACTAGAATAATATATTTAACTTCTCATCTAGTAAGGAAACCTAACATAAATTAAATTTCAGCCCTCGTTGTTGTTACCTCAACTATCACTCTTTATCCCACTAAATTAAAGATAATAGTTGACTAAATTGCCCTCTTTCAATTCCTTTACAAACCCTAAGCTCTTTTGCCTCATATAAGAAAGTAGTATAGCGGCAATAGAACTTCTGTTATAGGTATTAAGGTTTTCTTAGGCAAAAGAATCAAACAAATAGTATTAAAATGATTGGAAAGCAAGATATACCTTTATAATCTTCTAGATTAAAGACTGCTGAAAACTCCTCATTTTGAGCCTGTGAACAAAAGCCATCTCTAATTTCAAGACCAGAAAGAACTACAAGTATAATTTCTTTTCAACAATAAAATTGTGAGGTAACAAAGTAAGAATATCATTCACATCAAACTTGAAGTTGCACATCAACTAGCTTAATAATAAAGATTTCACAATTAACAACACACGAACTTGTAAAACCAGAAAGTGTCCAATCATCTCCATTGGAAATTATAATTTCCAGTCAAATAGATGGACAACAAGCATCAATCCTTGTCAGAAATACATAGTTGCCTTTTGACTTCAAAGTAAAAGAAATAAAGAACAAGGTATTATTGGAGAATAAATATGTATTTATCCTCAAATTAAGGCTTAGCCTTAGTATCCTGACATCAAAAGAAACTATAGTAAATATCCTGCTCACCCAAACACAGCAAAAAAGAAAGAGAAAGAGCGGAATGCTAAGGTCCCACTGGATAATAAAAAGTAAACCTGAATTTGTAACAGTAGCTGTTCTTGTGCCTCAATATTTTGAGTAACTTCCTCACAGATGTGATCATATTTTGCTAGCTCTTTCCTGAAAAGATCTTCATAGGAGCCAGTGGACGTCATCAACTTTGGTAATATATCATCCTGAAACAATAAACAACAAAACCGAAAGATAAAATAATGCTAGAAGAGAGAGCATCACAAGGAAATACTACTCAAGCAGGTGGTTATGTTAACCAATGGAGCAACATAATTTATTGAAATAAAAAACTCAGTTGCAAAAGTGAAGAGACAATTCTTGAGTTCCAACAGAAAAGTGATTTAAGAAAATCTTTAAAGAAATGCTTAGAGCAAATAAAGCACTAGCCAATTTTATTTCAATAGTACAAAAAGGCGTGGGAAGCATCACAAGAAGACCATTTTCTGATTAAAAAAAATATTTCCAGTCAAAAAAAAAACAATTATCAGGCCAACATAACACAATGCATCTAATCTTCACTAAGAAGCTCGAAATAGCTATTCTCATCTGATTTCCACTCCTAATTAGATTTTTCGCATCTAATTCCTCTCCTCTCAAATATCTAAGATATTCATGCGATAATATAAGAAAGAATGAATATCTAAGCAAAATAGTAAAGGGTATGCATGGAGAAATATCTGTTGCTGACTGCATTTAACAGGTTCAGAGCAACATCTTATTTGTTGAGACAATATGAAGACATTTTCCTTCTCTCTAATTGGTTGGTTATCCCAAATGTTGGGCTCCATGTCATACTAAGTCTCAAAGAACAAAAGCTTAATGAAGTCAAATCTTTCTTTATGCCACTTCAACTCATTTGCAGCCAATAGAATAAACTGCACTAGCATGTCATGTAGAGAAGGCTGCTTTCCAACTACTTTCTAGAGCACTTATAGACATCACCAAGAATCATTCCCACCTTTCCAGCAATACTTGTCAATAAAATGACTCCAGCAACATATGAACAGAGTTGTAAACAAACACAACAGTACAAATGAATCCTTTGGATAACATGCACACTTCCATATCTTTTTACTTTCTCACACTATATAACAACACTTGTTCAGTCCAACAATATCAACAATAGGTTGATATTGAGATAAATGGCATTGATCACAAAAGCCATCATCAATTAACAATTTCATTCAGATCATGACAATCTAAAATACCATTACAGGACTGTTACACTTTAGTCATTGAGCAGCACATACTGTTGTAGTCACGATGAGACTAGTATCTAAGTGCTCCATAATGCACAAAGGAAGGAAGATAGTTAAGACTTGAAGAGTGAATACTTAGACTCATAGACGAACCATTATCATGATCTTGAACACTCAGATAGATACTTAAAAGAAGGTATATGAAATTAATAGATGGTCAAAAAAGATAAAAGTAATCAAACCTTTCTTTTCATCTCTTTGAGCATGTCTTCAAGGCCAGCTCGTTGAGCACCAAGAGTCTCCAACTGTCTCTGCAGAGAAGAGCAAGCTAATTGAGATGTCCGTACATTTAAATCTTACAAAGGAGCTAAATTATGAAGATGATATGAGATTTACTTAGCTTAGTCCACCAATCATTTGTTCTTCTCTGGATTGTTTACCACCAAGTTAATTTCAAATTATACAAAGAAAAGATCTCAAGAATTTATTTCCTTTAGCTTGGTCAATAATGACTAGTACACCATTGTTCTACTATACCAGATATACTTATTGAAGCAACGTAATCATTTTTCTTTCTTTTCTAGTTGAAGCAAAGGGATGAAAACAAATGGCTGAAGAAAAAGGAAATGATCAAATCTAAAATGCACGTTTCACAAAATTTAGAAATAGACAATACCAGATTCTGCTTCAAGCCCCCCACTATAGCATCTTCATTTGCATCCAAAGACATGATCGGCCTAGCAAGAGTTGGAAGTGCAGATTCTATCTGATGATATAAAATGCAAAAAACTTTTACTCAATTCACATATATATCATATAAATCATTATGAGAAGATCAAATTTGACAGAAGAAGAGGAGAAAGTGATGCAAAATCTGATGCTGGTAGTTAACATAGATGCAATGAATGTGGAACACCAACATCATTAAAACCAAATATTCACAACTTGGACCACAAAAGAAAAATGCATCCTTCAGAGCAAAGTTATTCCCACTTGAAATACAAATATTAACAAAAGGAATATTAAGGATAAAACAAATAAAATCTAATGACCCATTAAAGCAGTAAACTAAATGAAGAAGAAAAGGAATAAGCCCCAGCAAATTAATTAAGGTTCTTATTCCATATTCAGTTATCAATTTGAAATATTGAAGGATATTAAAATAACATCTAAACTAAAAAATAAGGGGCGCCTTACAGACCCATAAACCATGATATAATGATGTTCCACAATGCAAAACATGCTTTAGTGATAATGATCAATATGAATAGGGAACATACTGGGCGACGATCCAGGATGGACATAAGTGCAGAATGATCCCTAACAGAACGCTCAATCCTGGCATCACTTTCTGCAGCTTGCTTTAAGTTGGCTGCAAACCTATTCAACCTATCCTGTAAATTCTTCGTCAAAGTGCTGGATTGAGGCCTTGTCCACCTTGTCCCAAATTGACTTCTAAATTGAGTGTCTTCTGCTGCTTCTTTCTGCAAAAGCTCTTCAGTCTGGACCAGCAGTTCCTGGTTCACCCTCCTCAAATCCTTAAGTTGCTGTAATTCAGCTTCCAGCCCAGTTGGACCACCACTGATCTGCACCGCTTCTACATCTTCTTTAAGGTCTGTTGGCAACGTCAAATTCCCTTCAAGAGAAAAAATAGAATCTGGCAGATCCATTTCCTTCAATCTCACTCGAGTTAACTCACTCCCTTGCTGCAATTTCTCAGCCTGAGTCCTTATAATTTCATCAACCATTTCAGTATATCTTGAAAGAGCCTTTGCACTACTGTCTGGAACAAGACTTGCAAACAACTTCTCCTTGCTTGCATCCAATACCTCAGCCATTGCCATTGGCTTCACCATTGAAAACGCAGGGAGTGGTGACAAGGAACTTGGCGAAGGAACCCTCATGAGGTAAACTCTATCATTCTCCTTCACAGCTCTTTCTAGGTTACGATTTAGATTGGCTTCAAGTTTGTTGATCGCATCTAGAAGCTGAGGTGCAGCACCTTTAGAGTTTTTCCTTGCCTCAACTAATGCATTAACCCCATTTTTCAACCGAGCAATTTCTTCTGCTATTTCTTCTTTCTCGTGAAGCTCTAAACCATATCGATAACAAGCTTCAGCAGAAAAAAGGGCTGCCTTTAGGTGGACGTGAGAAATCCAACCCTTATCAAAATGATCCTTCAATGGTGCAACATTTAAAGCTGCTAAAGCTTCTTCATAATACAGCCCAACCTGCACCATTCCCATGCCAAATTCATTCAAGACAAACTAAAATGGGCAACAAGAAACATCCAATAAATCAAGGTCAAATCAAAGAGTTCTTTCAGCAATCAGGAGCATAATCAATGGACAACATACCATATGTTCATTACCTAAATCAACAACCCCCCACAGTTTCTTGAAAACCATAAATTACAATATGCAGTGATATAATCAAATGGCAGCTGCTACCCAGTGGTTACCAATCACATAAGACTTTAGTCATGGGACTTGTATAAAAGTAACACTTAGTGATAGATACAACATTTGATTGGAAACACAAACTTAATTTTGAGAAGAAGTAACTATAGTCATACGACTTGTATAAAAGTAGCAACAAGCCATGTGATCAAATCACTTCAAGCACTATACAAGAAATACATTCAAACCACATACAGAATACATTACAATCTTAACAAAACAATCACTCACGCGAAATGAATATATTATTTGGCAAAATTACTTCATCGAAGCATATGAAGCCACTCAATCATGCACTCTTCTCATAGATACCACCACACAAAATTTGAAACTTTCCAAAAATCTCGGAGGAAAACAATAAGCACAAACCTGCCGGGAAATTTTCGCACAAACCCCGGGAGTGCTCCCTTTAGCAATAGTATTCTCAAAAACACACTCCTGCGCTTGCGCAAGCATGAGCCTTTCCAACATACCAGCACACTCCACCGACAGGTCGACCGTGGTACTCGTCCCCATCGACGCCTTCGTCGCGGCATTATCCCTCAGATACGCAAACGCACCCGCCGCTGCAATAAACGCGTGAATCGCCTGCCGGCGGCCCTCCACAGTGTTCCGATCAAACGACAGTCCAATCTGACTGTAGACAGCGCCCAAATTGAACAATATAGCCGCCTTCTCCAAATGAATATTTTGCTGAGACGCCTTCTGCTTCTGCTTAAACGCGTCGTGCCACACAAATGTTACCGTATTGACGTGGTCCTTGTCAGCGGAGATCGGAAACCGAGTCTCAATCAAGCATAGGGCTTTGAAGTAGCTCTGAAGGAGGTCACGGCGGGCGGTCTGCGATGGGTCTGTTTGACGCTCGACGTCTGAGCGGTACTGTTTGACGATTTGAAGATCGTCTTCTAGATTTTGGGCCTCTCGCTCGGAGTAGAGCATGCAGATGTAGTTGCGGAGAGGCCGGTAGAGATCGAGGGAAGAGGTCTTCTTCTCGTAGATGGCGAGCATGATGTTGGTGGTAGCCGCGGCAGAGGATTGGGCCGCCATGGATCAGCGTTGGAATTTAGGGGATTTAACGACGTGAATTTGGGGGAAAGTTCTTCAGTTTACGAGTACGAAAAGAAGCTGTCTGAACTGAATCGGCTGACTTAGCCAAAATATTTAAGTCTCCTTGCGTGTTGATTGAGAGATGCAAAGAAAGATTAAACACGATTTAGATTGTAATTTGAGTCGACACGGATTTACGTTTGTGAACCAATGACAATAATTTTTGTTAGGTGAGAATTTTATTAAAATTTTCATTAATAATCGTATTAAAATTAAATTTTAGAAGTATATAATCTCTAAAAATTAAAGGACAACTTTATCGTATATTAGATTTGAAATTTTATAGTACATTAAACTTATTTTTTATACTATTTATATAATTATTCTAAAATAAATTGAATGTTTGGTTAGGAGTTATACTAAAATCTGAATCTTTCAAAAGACTTTTATTATTATGATGATCATGATCATGATCATGATCACGATGGAAATGCTTTTAAAAACTTCTATAAAATATGTAAAGAATATAATATAAATAGCTCAAAATAATAGTTATTAAAAAATATTTTTGACAAATCTAATTCCTATAATTCAAGTTTTAGCAAATAATGAGGTATTTCTTTTTTTACTTGGAAAAATAATGATAATGATATTGTTGGGAAATCGGGTTGAGATCCGATCCCGACCGCAGCGGAATAATCATGAAACTTTTTCGTGACTTTTGATTTCCCGAAAATCAAGATCTATTTAATTTTATAAAATGATCAACATAAATTATAATAAGCAGAAATTTAATTTGTACCTTATTCTGAAACTTGATCTTTATATTGTCGTATTCCTCGAACCGTTTCCGAAACCGATATATTTCAACTACCATAGTCTTCCAAATGTCGGCCTTTAACGGTATCCACAGAATGAGTTAAGAGAACTTTATAACTCTTACAGACAGTGCCGCTCTGGGCAGGGGCAGACATGCCCTGGGTCCGCCATAAAGAGGGGCCCCATGGCCCCCCTCTTGTAATAAATGTGCTTCGTTATTCTCCTTCTGTGCAACTTTTTCTTCCTTTGTTAGGTTGCAATGAAGACAGAAGAGTATTAAATGTAGTAATAAATATAGATAACGTTGGTGGATAACGTAACGTTGGTGAGGCTCTTAACATTTTCATTTTTCAAGACTAATAAACGTAAGCAACTTTCAAGATTTAACATTAACTTTTTATACTTATAAATAGTTTTGAAGTATTTAGGTGTATTTTTACCTTTTAATTTC
This sequence comes from Erythroxylum fimbriatum, assembly GCA_026770325.2. Lineage (NCBI taxonomy): Eukaryota > Viridiplantae > Streptophyta > Magnoliopsida > Malpighiales > Erythroxylaceae > Erythroxylum > Erythroxylum fimbriatum. Next base: position 70,505 of record JANZLH020000366.1, read on the forward strand.
TTTATTTTCATCGATATATGTATTTGAGGTACTCCAACTTAAAAATTAGCAGAAAAAAAATTC
>JANZLH020000366.1:106738-125098 GCA_026770325.2 Erythroxylum fimbriatum
TTCAACCCTCTTCTAATCAAAATTGGGCAGCACTTCCTTCACAAAAATTGTAGCCAAATGTTTCAATTTTAATTCAAAACAAGCCTCACCTCATTTGCTCAACCACACAAAGAGTTATGATCAAAACATTGGAACATGTACAAGTTACAATTTCCAGATTTAATACCTAAGCTAAATCCCATCACTTCCATGCCATTTCTAAACCATTGTTCACTCATATCACTTCATATATCCACCATGATTCACTCACATCCTAACCTTGGACATAAGTCCACAAATTTCAGCATACACTCCTCCCATCATCCATCATGTTTTACACTAATCTTTAAGCATAATTTCACTTTCAAGCATCTTAATATCTTTACTTACATTCATTAGGTTTTACCTCATCAATTCATCAATCAACCATCAATTAAATAACCAATTTACATACCCACATACATCAACAAATTCTCATACACTTTGGTGCACAAGCATCCTATTTAATGCATTTAACAACAACATAAAACAAAATACAAGTCTTACCTAACCAAGCTTCCAATTCCTCAATTCTCCAAATTTAATACAAACTCTCTACCTCCCACCATAATACACGATCATCATCCCTTCAAGGAGGGCTAGGTTAGGTTTTATGTGTGAACAAAAGAATAAAAAGCAAGTAACAAAGGGAAGCTTTCTTGTCTAGGTGAAGCTTGAATCCACGAAGGAGGAAGGAAGGAAGAAGCTATGGAGGAGAGAAGAACTTACCATTTAAATCACCTTTAACCCTTTCCCATCTAAAGTCTCGTACATGGCTCAATGAAAGGACAAAATATGGCCTTTCCTTTAATACTTTCGTGGGTTATAATCAGAAACATTAAATGCTTAGCAAGGTGTCATGACACCTACCATATAAGACAAAATATCACATTAATAACTTGTAATAATGGAACTTAATAGTATTTAATCCCTAGCCCAATTTTCAGTGAATCTAATCCAATAGGTCCTAAAATCATTTACCTCAATTTTCAGTGCCATTAGACAGAAATTTTTTAGTACCGAAAACCAATCAGTTCGTCGCTTGACGATTTTTTCGGTCCGGACAATTTCCCCGAAAATTTCCAGAAAATTCCCAAAATTGCCTAAAAATGCAAAATACATAACAGTCCACTCCAATTAAATTTTCAAGCCCATAAATCACATTTTATAAAATAAAATCCCATTTAGGCACATATACCGGGAAATGTTATGAATGCATGTACAGTTATTTTCATGTGCAATTTCACTATTCATGAATCAGGTGTGCATGAATATGTCAAAATAAATCTTAAACCCTCTTAACCCTTTGCCAAATTACCATTCTACCCTTCCCATCGGGGTTGGAATGTTACATACAGATAACATATGATTTGATTATTTTGTATATTGACATTTTCACTGCTGCCTTTTGATAGGAACATATTGTTTCCCATTTTTTTTGTTTCCTTCTCTTTTCTTCATAAGCTTCTTTTTGTAGAAGCAGGCATATTTTCTGACCCTAAAGTTGAATTCATCATCTCTATCTATTTGCAACTCAGTATCACTTTCATCATCATTTGATGGATTTGATTCATCAATTGCTTTTAATGCCATTCCTCTTCTATATGAGGATCCTCCATCTCGCCTAAGCTCGGCTTCATGAATCATTAAGTTTCCTCTTAATCAGTCAAATGATATTGTATCGAGATCTTTTGCGGTTTCTAAAGCTGTCACTTTATGTCTCCATTCCTTTGGTAATGATCTTAGAATTTTTGTTACCAACTCGTCATTTGGATATATCTTGCCTAAGTTTTTCAAGGCAGTGATGGTGCTGTTGAAACGTCCGAAGAATTCATTTAATGTTTCTCCCTATTTCGTGCAAATAGTCTCATATTGATGCCCTAAAAGACTTATTCTATGTTTCTTTACCTTATTCGTTCCTTCAAAAGTAACTTGAAGCTTATCTCACATTTCTTTTGCTATAAAACAATAGGATATCTTTTCGTTCTCTTCTGGGGATAGTGTATAGATCAGATGATGTCTTGCTTTGGCGTTCATCTGTGCATTTCTTCTATCGGCATCAGTCCATACTTCTACATTGTTAGTAGCAGAGGGTGTTGCTCTAGCTTTAATAGCTTGTCAGATTTTGATATCCATCGATTGAAGATAGATGGTCATTTTCTCTTTCCAATAGGAGTAGTTGTTTCCATTGAATTAAGGAGGCTTTCAGATAGATTGTCCTTCAAGGCTTTTTAAGTTGTTTGTCATCATCTATCACGTGTTGTAAAATACAATAAATGTAAAACCTTGCTTTGATACCTAATAATAAAGAAAACACACATGGGGGGGTTAATTGTGTGACTTTAAAATTTTAGCAAGTACTTTCAATGCAAAGAAGCGACAGGAGCTTGTCATTCTTTAAAAGGATAGGAGCTTGTTGTGTGATAAGACCCTGCTTAAACGAAAGGAGCCTACGATAAATCCTGTTAAAATAATTTAAAACAGAAGTCGCCTGTTAAAACTGAAAGGAACCTCTTGCAAGATGAAAACATAAGGTGCCTATTATAAAAAGTAATGGAGCCTCTTGCTAAAATGAACACACACACACACAATATAATGTGGAAATTACATAGTTAAGGTGAGAGAAGAAGGACGTAGTCGATTTATACTAGTTCGGCTTACAACCCAAGCCTATGTCCAGTCCCTAAATATCCAACTTGAGTGTTTCACAAAAATCCTAAGTAGTAATTTGACGAGCCTTTTCAAGCTCACGAGTACATATTTTTCAAGGTTCTCCAAATTTTCAAACTCTTAGAATTTAGCTAGCCTCTACAAGCTCTCAATAGATGAAAATGTAATTTGCTCGATATGAGCTTCAATGGTCTCTCTCAAAAAGAATTTTCACTTTCTAAAGCACAAGAGATTTGATAAGAATATGACTTTCAAGAGTATTGACGTAATTCAAGAGTCTGGTATGTTTTTACAAAAGCAGTGGCTCTTTCTTATGTAGGCATTTCCTTCAACTAGTTGTTGCTTCACTTGTATCCTTAGTCAACTGGATGGATTTAAATCTAAATAACTTCAATGTCATCTTTGCCAAAAATCTTTCAGCAATCACGGAGCTAATATATGACCTTCATAATTAGCAAGATCCTTTTGGATAAACCATTTCTAATAAGGTAAGTTCATTAAGAAGGTTATTGTAAGAAAGAAAGTGTATTTCTTATGATTTTATTTCCTTTTGAGAATTAACCCGTTAACAATAAAAGGAAATATATCCAATCATAACAAGATTCTTCCGGATATTATGAAATAACTACGGTAAGTTCATTAGGAAGGTTTCTACAAGAAAGGAAGCATTTCTCCTATAATTTTATTTACTTTTAAGAATTAGACCGTTAATTGTACAAGAAAATAAATTCAATTTGAATTTTGAAATATTAAGTGGTTATCATCAAAATCATTAATAATAAACCTTGAACTAACAATTTTGATGAGTTTGGTCAATTAGGTATCGATTTGTTTAATAAGGCTGGTTTTGTATTCGATAATCATGTTTTTTAGTGGATCAATATCATCTCAATATGCAAAGGATATTTTGTTGGAGACTATGGATGGTACGTACAAAAATGTTGTGCAACAATATGTTTAGATAATTACAAACAGGTCTAAGTCCAAAAAGAATATAAATTTTTTTGTATTTATGGATTAAGGAACCTAATTAGGAATTTGATTGGACATTAGAATATGGACAAGGCTTAGGTGGTTTGGATATTTTAAGAAGAGATACCCAAACACTCTAGTAAGAAGATGTGAGAATATTGTACTTAGGCTATGTTTGGTTAAAGGTTTATTAATGGAATGGAATAAAATGTAATATTATTTTATCGTTTGATACGAGGGTTATAATGGAATGGAGTGAGATAGGATGAAAGATGAGAGTTTCATATTACATCTTATTCTATCCTAAATAGAAAAAATGCAAATTTAAAAATAGAAAATAACAATAAAAATCGAAAAAGTGAAAGAAAACACTCATTAAATTAACTTTTAAACATAAGTTCAATCATAGTATATCAAATATAAACCAATTATTTATCATATTCTAATTAATTCATTGAAGTTTTGCACTTAAGACTATGGTGAAGCATATGAAAAACTCACAATTAAAATTTCTCATATTTATAAAAATTAGTGAATTAAATTCATAACTATATATACATATTAATTTTGTTTGTCTTCTAATTATATATTCATAACTTTTAAATGTGCTTAATTTTGTATGCTTAATAATTTGTATTATTATTATAATTTTATAATTTTAATATTATAGTCAAACAAAAAAATTTTAAAAATTATTATAGTAATTTTTATTTAGTACAGAGACAATTAAATTTATATTTGATTAACAATTTACGAGTTTATAAATAAGGTTATTCACTATTTTAATTCCGCTCTAAGGTTAAGTTGAAGAAGAGGTTAAAAACGTCTTTAACTCAAATGTATGTAATTACAAAAAATTTCCCCCAAAAAAAAGGTATATATTTACAAGGTACAATATCTACATATATAAATACAATGCTTTAATCTCCACTTTGGAACTATGATTGAAAAATTATGTATGGATGGTTAGAAGTTGACCACTTTAAAAGAGTTGCTTCATTTAAAAGTCCTTTAAGAAATGTAAGGTGAAAGGCATTTTAAAATTTGGGTTGGCTCTTTAAATTTAAAGAATTTTTATGGTCTTATTTAGTAACCAATCATAAATAATTGAAATTAAAAATGAAAATAAAAATAAAAATGAAAAATAATAACTAAAATATGAATTAAATTACTGATTATGCGAATTTAATTTTCAATTACTAAAAATGAGATTATAAAAACTAATAGCCGGTATCAAATATCAAGAATGATAATGGCAACTTTTTACTTATTTGGTTGATTTTGTAAATAATTAATTAAAATATTTTATATTATTATTAATTAATAAAAAAATTATATTTAATAAATAAATAATTAAAATTATTGTTAATGGTTCTTGCTTCATTCCTAGTCATCTTAACGGAATTTCAATTTTTGGCCACAGCAAGCGACAGCGTTTCGAACTCGAGGCTGCGATAATCGGCCATTTCATGAAGCCTCAAAACCCAAGAAGGCAAAAGCTGTCACGGTTACACAGTAAGAGAGACGAGAGCGAGACTGAAAAATGGGTAAAGCAGCGAAAGAGCGGCTCAACCAAACGCTGAATTGGCACCTCAGCAACATTCACGATACCTTGCAGGTGCTAAGTTTTATTCTTCTATGAATTTTTTGTATTGGTATATATTTGGGCCAAAGTTGGATTTTGAATTGAATTTTGCTGTGGGTTTTACTTGATGTTTCTGTTTTGAACAGATGTTGGATCAGACTCCACCTTCTCCGTTGAATAGAGTGAGCTGGGGGGAGGTAGTGAAGATGGGTGACCAAGTCTACAAACAAGCTACTGTTGGTACTATACAACACTAAACCTTCTCTGTACTTGATTTCTCAACTTTTTCTATCTCTAAATCTGTTCTTTCTTTATGATTCCTTATGTTTTTCCTATGCTAAGATTGTTCTTGACTTGTTTTGTCCATGTGGCATCTTACTACCCATCTTTCTCAACGTTGATATCAAAGTTTGATGTACTCTTTCCCCCTCTCTTGAACATAACCATGTTCCTTTTAATTGGTTTTGGCCCAAGTTTCCACTGTATGGTAGCCTAAAGGATATAAGTATTTCCCTGATGATTATGGTGCATAATATGTGAATGACTTTGTTTTATTTTCTTTAATCTGCACTTGAATACATGACATGGAGCACAATAGTTTGACGGTTTCCGATGTACTTCATTTCAGCTGTTTGTTAATTTTGTTTTAAACAATCAATAAGAATAACCATTAGGGGCTTGACCGCATGGTAGGAAGTTGTGAGTACTTTCTCATTTACCGGGGTTTGAGTCTTAAATAGGTACCTGAGGTGAGAGTTTGTGTATATTTCTGTCTAATGTACCAAAAAGAACTTGTGATAAGAATGGTGACAATTTTTTCCTCACCATTTTCATTGATAATCTGTTTTCTTCCGCCAATTTTAGAGATACATGCCTTTCATTTCTTTTTTTATTCTTCTTCGTTCAGCATGGTGTGATGCCTCTAATTCAAATGCCTAATAGAGTTTACATTATCACTATTCAGTTGGGATGCTTTGGTCTGGGGAAACTCCTAAAGCAAAAGAAATTGAAGAGAATATGCAAACATACTTCAACACTTTGCAGGGTTTCCTTTTGCTTTCTCAGGGAAGTACAGTGGGTGCAGGACCCACTCTTTCTTCCAGCATTAATGCATCAATAAAGCAAGTGGTTGATAGCAGTTTTAAGCTAATGATACAAACTGTCTCTTCATTTGGTAAACAGCTTCTCTCTCTCTCTCTCTCTCTCTCTTTATGTCCTCCTGTTCTTGAGCTATTCACCGTCTATCCTTGCACCGACATTGGTTATTGGAGAAAATACATTAGCAGTCCACCTTGTGGTAATGTCTCCTTAAAGCGAGAGGATGCTTTTATCAATTTTTAAAAAAGCTTTTGGTTTGGAGAAATTGATAACGGAATAGAGGAACCTGCTGAAAATTTGAAGAGTAACAATAAGTATAAATATAATGAAGAACATCAGTAAGCTTAAATCCCGTGATAACAGAAAAAGAAATGAAATTATGGTAAAATCCACGCTGTACAACCAAGAAGTCATGATTTAGCAGATGTAGAGTTCCTGCTAAGCAATAAATAACTTAAATATGCCCAAATTTTCTAATGAAACATGTCTTGATCACTAGGGACCTTGTTTAATGATGTAGTTTTTCAGCTCGCACGCATGTTCTGACGTTAATTCATGTATTACTTGTCACAAATTCTCAAATAACAGAATCTATTTGATAGGTTGAGGACCTACATGGGGTGGGGATGTAGATTTGAAAATGATATATGCGAGTTTCCAGTATAGAAGCTCAGAGAACATATGAAACTCGATTGTAAACCGATAAAACTTGTTAACAGCCAAAAATATTTATAAACAACTTATCATTGCTGCGAACTTTTATTTTGGTATTTTCACTTTTCTTTATAATATAAGCATATTATGGCAGTTCCTGTCAACCTATGTAACTTGTTTCTTGTTAGGTTTATCTTCTCTAATTTGAACATACAGGATCTGGCAATAAAGACTTGAAACTCAAAGTGCCACAGTTGGTTGGTGCAGTATGGGAGACATGTTCTGCCCTTAAAAAGACTCCTGCGACAAATATCACAGCCATTGGGCGAGCTATGACACAAGTTGCAGTTTCAGTTAAGGATGTACTACGTGAGATGAAGGAGCTCAAGCCATATTCCTCTAAACAGAAAGATGATACTAGTCATGATGCTCATTCTAAAGAAGACAGAGCAGCCTGTGACTCAAATGATTTAAGTGATGATGATCTAGGCAACGACTTGTCAGATGAAGAAATGAAAATTGCTCAATCAGGAACAATGGTTGTGTCAGAGACCATTGGATTTATAAAAGAACTTATCCGTACCATCACAAGTTTGCTGAAGCAAGAAAAACCTGATGATAGTGGTGAATTTGTGAATTCTTTGGAGAGTTTGTTGAAACTTTGTCAAGAAATTGGAACTCAGATTGATGAGATTGGAGCTTGCCTTTATCCGCCACAAGAAGTTTCTGCAATGAGAGCAGCTTTGGAGAAAATGTCGAACTTTATTAGTGAAATGCAGTCAGAGGTAGAAAATTTCGAAACCTCTTCGGAATCATTTTTCCAAGTATGCAATGGTTTGAGGAAGTCAATAAATCAAATGGATTCTGAACTTGAGTGCGCCAATACAACTGAGGTGGAGGCCAAAATGCAGAATCTTGTTGTAGGCAATGAGAGAAACAGGAAAACTAGTGCTGGTTGAAGCTATCCATAGATTCTTATACCAGAATTTTACTTTACAATGCTAAAGTTAACAATATTCGGCTCAAATTTAAATACATGCCTTGTGAGTTGTGGCTTTTGATTTTTGTTTGAATAAAGAAAAAGTGTCGGGCTAAGCTGGGCGGCTATCCAAGCCATGACATGAACATCTTATCTTGATGAGATAATCAAAACTTTTTCTTTCGCCACTAAATGCTTTTTCAAGGAGAAAGCTGTTCTGAGATGGTACAACAGAGATTTGTAGATATGACAGATCCATTAAATCCTATAACCAATGGCCTCATTGGTCACGGCCACGTTGGTCACGGCTGGCACTCCCAGGTCATCACTCCGTGGGCTACCACTCCATGGGCCACCACTTTAAGGACCAATGGCTCTGATACAAATTGTTATAGGTCTTATGAAAGAACCAACCCCAAAAGCTAGCTTGAAGGGTGGGAGAGCTCATAAGCTTATAAATTCCACATTAGTTCCTTTTATTACCGATGTGGGATATTTTTAACCATAACAAGATCCGAATCCAAACTAGAAGATGCATGTATTTCTGGAACCTGCGATAGGACGAGCGAATTACAAGTTACCTTAATTTTGTAATATTATTAACTTAATTACAACTTGGCACTAAGCGAAGTCACGGTTTTACCTTGTTTTTCTATTCTCTTTTATATATAACAAAAAATTATCGTAATTATTTTCTAATTAATACTTAGATATTTATAATCTTTTCTAATCACTTAGAACATATCCCTAGACTATACTTAGGTGGAGCTAAGGTTTTTAATATAATGAAATAGAACGAATTATAATGAAATGGAAAAAAAATGAATGTGATATTAGAAAATTATTATTTGAGAAGAATGAAAAAGTTCATAATGTAATATAGTGAAATGTTGTTTGGATGAAGGGTTTATAATGTAATATAATGTAAAGTTGTTTATCGTTTTACATTCCATCCTAAACCTCCCATATTGGAAGTTTTTTATTTTTACTGTTTAAGATGGAATGAGATGTAATATAAAATCTTTATTTTCCTTTCCATTCTATTCTATTTTATTATAAACTCTCCTCCCAAACGATAGAATAATATTACATTCTATTCTATTCCATTATTAAACCTCCAACTAAATATAGCCTTTAGACCAAAAAAAATAAATATAGCCTTAAAAAATATATTTTATTATTTTCACCCAAGTCAATATACAAAAATATTATCAAATCAAATATTAAACATACACACACATCTACTTGCTACCAATACAAAAGAATTATATACGAATCCAATTATTAAAACTAGAACAATTCATAACTCCTCAAAAACATGAGTATCAAATTAAATTCAAATGAATCACGAGCTAACTTTCCAGAAATATTATAGGATCAGACTGCTTTGTAGAAGCAAGAAAATATAAATTGTTATTTTGGATCTCCTACTCTTCAGTGACGGTCTGACGTAAAGCGTTTCGCGGGCACAATAAATTAGGTGGCAACCTAAGAAACGAATAATATTTACAAAACTAAGGTAATAAAGATTTATCTCAACTTGCAGATTAATTGGTGGTAGGAACTTCCTCAGTTGCTTTCAATGGGTCAAGAGTTCCAAGTCATTCAATTTGCCACTTCCCCGGGATTTAAACATTTGTTGATGCAATAATAAAAAGTCTTAGATCTCTTAATATCGTGGCTTCACTCCAAATTATTGGTTCATTAACACTAAGTCATTCAAGTTGTGACTTACTCAAGATTTAAGAATAATTAAAGTGTTGGATTTCTTAATATTAGTTAATTTAATCTGACTCTAAATTATTAACTAATTAAACCATTTGTTATTTGTTGCATGTATATAATAATTTACCTAGTGTCTATCTCAAAAAATGGCAGCTACAATTGAAGTTATATGTTTCTAACAATTTAAAATTATTGAGCATTCTTGTTTATGTTATTTTTATTGTCATTGCCTTATACCATTTTTTTTGTTAAATTTTCATCTATACCTATAAGTGACATTAACAAAATAAGTTAATCATTTATTGTTGCTAAAATTTAAATTTAATCATAATATTTTATTTCAGTTTCTTTGATATAATAATGTAATTTATATGGAAATGATTTTTAATAATTATAGTATTAAACTTGAGAAATTTATTGGCTTATATTTTTAATGATGGAAATGAGATATTAGCTATGACATTATTACATGTACAAGAGAAAAGAGTCCTTTGAACGAATCTAAAGTTCTCAAACCAAAGTATTCGATTAACAACAATCAATATAAATAAGAATGAGAAAATTGCTTAATTTAAATTAATTAATCAATTGAACAATAATTTAAAGATGATAAATTAAGAAGAGATAACACAAACCACTTTATAATAATTCGACAAACAACTCTTACTTACGTCTACTCCTAAGATTTTTTTTTGAAATTTCACTATAATTCTTCTTTCAAAGTAAAAAATAATCTTTGTAAAATCTTTCTCGATAAAGAAAAACTCATCTTACATTCTTCTTCCAAGGTGAAGAGGAACCTCAATTCCTCTTGGATCACTCTCAGTTACAATATTCAACATTAAGTATTACAACTCAAAAATATCTCACTTGTTCACTTAATAACTCCAAACTTGCTCACTCATCCAAATATGACATAACGATGGTCAAATGATTGAAAAACTCTTTGAAATGTATGAATACAATATCCACAACCTTTTTGGTGTTAAAATCAATAAGAAAACATTTATAGTATTTTGGGACTCAAAATAACTGTTAGAGCCAAGGGCTAACAACTATAATGACTATATTTGATGGTATTGGTCGACCGGTGTGCGTTTATAGTACTAGATTCACTAACCATTGGAACGCTGGTTAACTAATAACCTATACTCGTCGACCAATATGATAGATTGGTTAACCAATACATCAACCAGTAGCCTATAATGGTTGACCAATATGATAGATTGGTCAGCAAGTACATTTACTAGTAACTTATATTGTTCGACCAATATAATAGACTAGTCAATTAGTACATCAACTAATGTTACAATAACCTCTTATTATTTCAAATTAAACAACTTTAACTTATATTGGCTAATTCCTAACCTTTATAGGTCAACCAATTACCCTAAAGTATGATGTTAACAACTTCAAATACCCGAAACTAATTTTTTTAATCCAGATATGATTAAAACACTTCCCAAAATGTTCCCCAAAGATTATTTGAAAGATGAAGGGGTTTTTATATTAAAATAAAAAGTTTCAATGCTTTTTGATGAATGTAAAGACTCATGCAATAAAGTAAGACGAAACGATTATGCATGGTAAGCCTTTTGGATTGTCAAATTAACAAAGTGAGCTTACAAATAATAATACAATATGTGAAATGACTTTGATGAGCTTTGATCTTCTTTTGCTCTTGTTTTGATCTTCATTCCATCCGTAACAAATTTCAACTTCTCTTTTATTAACTTCGTACACTATCTTCTTAAGTTTATTGCTTTATTTTGTTCTAATGTTACTTTTTTATCAAAATAATAAATACATTAGTAGTAATTATATTTTTTAATCATCAAAACATCAATTGGAACCTCCCTTGGTTCAACAAATCTCCCCCCTTTTAATTATGACAAAATATTTGTGGTATTAGAGAACAATAATAAAATTAAGCACACAAACAACTATCAAGATAATGATTAGCTCCCCTTTAATTCATACATAAAACATAATTCAATATCAAGAATAAAAGATATTCAAAATCAAAGAAATATCTATACATATAGGTAATATAAATATTCTTAAGCATATCACATAAAGTATAAGAAATATAAAAAAAGGAGAAAATAATAACTCCCCCTAAATTTCATCACTCACCTCGAATGTTATAACTCCCCCTAAATTTAATATCACTAATCTTTATCCCCCTTTTTGGAATCATAAACAAGGAATCTATTAACCAAGAATACATAATATAAAGTGTCTTGCACCAAGCTAACTTAGTAAAAAGAATTTTAAAATATTTGATTAAGATTGATAAAATGTTTACACTAAAAAATTGTTATTAAATATTTAATAAGTCAAAACAAATGGTTAATTTTGATAGTAACATCCCTAATTGTGTCTGATTTAAAAAATCCTTAGTTTTTGTATTGTGCCTAAATTGAAAAATTAAATTAAAACATCAATGGCAAGTTTTGACAAAATTAGTGGCTAGAATTGGAAAAAATAAAAGAATAATTGCAAATATCCAACAATTAATTTTATAAAAGAATATATAAATTATAAAGCCCCAAAATTTTAAAAATAGAAGCATGAAAAAGTAATCAAAATACCAAAATTGAAAAAAAAAATCAAAGATGTATCAATATAATTAAAAAGGGAAACAATCTCTAAGTCCTTTTAAAATTGAACTGTAAAGGCATTAATTTGAAAAAATAATATTAATTAATAAAAAATTTAAAATCCCAATTATTAAATTCAAAAAATACAAGTTTGTCAAATTGATGCGATTTAATAAGATTTTTATGTAATTGGGGGATGATATTTATTAAGAGAAAGAGTGAATTGTTTAGGGTTTTGAAAGATATAAACAAAAATTGTGAAAATCAAAGAGAAAAGGCAAAGGAGATATTAAATTTAGAGGATTGGTCGACCGTATGCCTTGACTCGTTGACTAGTACTGTTGGTATTTCATAGAGAGGAAAGAGTAAACAATGGAGGCATGGTGAAAAGTTAGTTTGGTTCTAAAACTTGACTATACTAATTAACCTATATTAATCGACCATTGAAGGACATTGGTTGACCAATGTGGCTATTTGAGCGACCAGACAAGCTACCAGACAATAACAAACTCACTGGAACTATAAGATATTAGTCGACCAATGTGTTTTAAGAAGAAAACAAAACAAAGCTTTACAACTCAAATTTAACCATCAAAACACTTAATGGGTCATAGTAGTATAAATCAATAATTATCAAAAACCTTAAAAGAGACTTCAAACATACAAAGTCAATCAAGAAAATAAACCTTATCCTTATTTAATGATTTAGAAAATTATTGCCCAATCAATATAAATTCTAACTTAATATCCTCATTTTGTACAATAATCTCTAAGTCCTGGTGGTTTTAAAAATAATTATTAAATATTTCATTTGTAATTCAAATACAAACAATCATCACCAAAGATTTATGTTATTACTTATTTTTATTTACAAGTTTTTATCTATTTATTATTATTATTATTATTATTATTATTATCTTTTATTTCTATTTTTATTTTTACTTTATGCTTAATTAGAATTATTTTATTATTTTAATATGTATATGAATATTATATATATATACATGTTATATATTATATATTATTATTTATTTATTTGGTTTTTTCATGTGGATCTATTAGAAACAGCTTTTTACCGGTTAGGAGTAGGGTTGCATACAATTGGATCTCCTAAAACCCTGTGTATCAGTGAGACTTTCACTGGATTTTATTGTTGTTGTTGTTGAAATAATAATTACCTAATATTGAACATTACTTATGAGATATTTGAATGAAAATTCTTCTTGAGTTTATACTCCATTAGAGACTTCTCATCCTTCTCATCTCTCTCACTTAGTTCAACAATTGTGTCTTTTGAAAAGTCTTTGGTGGTTTAATTATCCACACCTTGTAACATCTTCTAGACCTTTTAGGAGGCAAGAAGGTTAGATTCATCATAATAAAATGCGTAAAATCCATAATAAATTAAATTCAATAACTATTATCTCTAATATAAACCATTTGTTCTTTCTTTTTTAATAGCCTTACAAACCAAGCTAATGAATGTATTTTAGGAACCCAATAAGCTTGATTCCTTGGTTGTTAGGTTCCTTCTTCTTTCCGGCCTATATTGTCAATGGTTTGCTTGATATTCTTTATTTAAGAAAACAAAATCTATCAGCTTATATATAGTTACCACAAAAATGACATACCATGTTATATGAGTGATAATGATACATATATGCATTTCTTCAACCTCTTTGTGTGTAGGCATAGTATGGAATATTCCTTTGAGCGTTAATGTTGCTGAATGTTCTCCTAAGGTGGTGATAAGTCTTACTATGATTATATATATGGTGCCTATTATGAATGAAAGGCTTCATGCATGCTTCTATAGGAATGTGGGTGGGTTTACATGTTACCATAAAAATTATGCCTATTATTCCCTTGAGATTATTGAACTCTATGCCTAAGTTGTGAGCCATATGTGAAAGCATGATTTTTGCTCTAAGTTTGGTCCTTAATGAATGTGTCATATGAATATGTATACTTGAATGTGGGTGTTCCATGTTCATTTGTCATTCTAGGCAATGTTTCTTTACTATGTAAATGTTTTCCATTGAAAAAGGTAGGTTTAATGTTGGAAACACTTTTACATTTATATTCAATTCCATGCATATCATTAGAATTATTTTAAGCTCCTAACATGCTTTCAAGTTTCTCACTTCCTATTGTAAATTTAGATAAAGAATCTTTGAGAGAATCAATATCCCTTTCATTCTCCTATCTTAATGCATCTAAGTCATGATTATCATCAATAATCACATTTTGGATGCTTTAATACTATGCAATTAACTTTTCATATTTAAATTCTAATTCATGCATACATCTGACTCTTTTTGAACTTCCTTAAGTTTGGAAGAAAATTTCTTTATTTTCTTATTCATGATTTCTAAACTTTCTACTAATTCACCATATGTCAATTTAACATCACTATCATTATTACAAGAATTAGGACTAGATGTTACCTTATAATTTTCTATAGCGTTAAAGAACATATAAGCTTTCTCTTCTTCTGAATGCCCATTTTTGGATTCACTTGTGTCATCCCAAGTTGATCCTTTTAAGTGCCTTCTTTTTCTCCTTCCTCTCTTTCTTACAGTTTCTCTCATACTTCCCGTTATCTTTGAGTCAAGGACATTGTGACTGTATATGACTTGTTTTTCTACATTCAAGTCCTTTCTTTTATAGAATTTCTTCTTACCATCAATTAGTTTTCTCCTTCTCCTATCAATGTTCCTCCCAATCACATCCCTAACATTGCCACTTCCATGATCTCCTACTCCTTTACATATTAGTAACTGATTACTATGTAATTTAGGGAGGAAACTTCTTATATGATGTTGCAAGGTGAAGTGAGGAGCAAGTTGAGCAATGGTAAAGTGATGATACATCATCATTATGGAGTAAGAAGACAAATAAAATTTTATCATTTAATATAATGGAGAAACACTATGATAAATAGATAACAAAGAAGGAGTTAGTGAACTATGAAGAATAGAGATATCGTCGTCTTATAATATAGCCTTAGTTAATAAAAATAAAACACGTGTAATAACCTTTATGGCTTATAGTTAACTATTAAAATAGTTACTAAATAACTATGTTGTACAGAAGGAGAAATGGTGACAGAATTAACAAATTCTTTTTCTATCATTGTTCTCACTCTCTTCGTCTTAATTCTTTAACTCTAGTTTGCAAGGATAGATTCTTAAACTTAAAATTTTAATTCACAAATTAGTAAACCAAAGCTAACTGTATCAAAATGGTAACAAAGTTTTATTATATAAAAATTGTCATTGTGTTATTGTAAAAGGAAAAAGAGCTCATGAGTAAAGGCAAATCGAGGAAGGATAAGATGTAGGAGTTAGAGCTTTTCCAAGAAATACGTATACAATAGTTAAAGGAATGGGTATTGTAGTTATATTAGAAAGAAATGTGTATGTAGTAGGATGTGGGCATGGAGATTAGAGAGTGCTGGAGACTAGAGGTGTTGTGGGAATGTTTAATGGACATTACAAAATTCCTACAAAGTTTAGAAAGATTGAATTTCCACTATTTAAAGGAGATGGAATAAGAGCATAGGTCTATAAGTGTGATTAGTTTTTCACACTTAATAGAACTCCAACATAGGTGAAGGTGGAACTTGATTCCAATACATTTTAAAAGGGAAGCATTGGTTTGACATGAGTTATACCTCTACAATAGGATGACTAAAGAATTACCAAGTTATGCTAAGTATTTTTTGGCATTGGAACAAAGATTTATAAAGGCTACTTTTGAGGACCTTGTAATCAACTTGAGGGAATTGAGACAAAAGGGTATAATGAAAATGTATGCTAAATTTGATTTACTGTCACACAAACTTGTCATATCAAATTCATATTTGATTTGCATGTTTTGGAAAGGATTGAAACCTAAAATTGAATAAACAATTAAAATTTGGAATCCTAAAACCTTGCAATATATGTATGAATTGGAAAAGAAACATGAAGTTTTCGCCTTGCATTGTAGTGAAAGAGGAAGATATAATCAGAGAAGTGCTTATTCAATAGGTGATCCATATAATTCCCTAATATAATCTCAAGAAATACTACCTAAACTAGTTTCTACAGGAGTCAAAATATAACGAGTGAGATAAGATGGGAGAATAAAACTTCAAGTAAAGAGTTAGAAGATAGAAGAGCCAAGGGCCTATATTGATAGTGTGAGGAAAAGTATATAATTGGGTAAAAGTTTAAAAAGAAAATGTCACATATTTATATATTGGAATAAGAGTTAGAAGCTAAGTAATTAAATGGAGAAGAAGAAGAAATAAATCAACTTAACATATCATTGTAGGGCATGGTATGATTCAGTGAGGAAAAATATCAATAAATGAAGGTGAAGGGAATGGTAAAAAGGATAAGTATTCACATATTGATTGATGGGGGAAGCACTCTTAACTCTATTTATAGGTAACTACTAAGGAAAAATAAGTGAAAATTAGAAGAGGTCAAAGATATTTCTGTAAAATTAGTGGGAGGAATGTATATTTCTTATAAATATATCGGTAGAAACTTTAGGTGGCAAATGAATGGTAATGAATTTGTTATTGATGCATTAGTTATTGACGATAAGAAATGATATGGTTCCAGGTGCTCAATGGCTACCAACTTTGAATGCATTATATATAATTATCAATAAGGAACTATGAAATTTGATGGAAAAGGTGTGAGATAGAATTAAGCAGTGTTGATAATAAACAATTATAGGAGTTTTAGAGAAGAAAATGGAGAGAATGTTGGCTATTTATGATGTAGTATGCTACTTTTTGGTAATTTAAAAAGATAAGAATGAGGAAGAGTTAAAGGAAATTTAGGGAGAATGTGGGTCTATTTATTTAAAGTTGAAGAATAATGGTTTATCAAAGAATACAGTGAGAAGTTGAAAACAATTTTGCAAGCTACTTAGATGTTTTTGATCAACTAAAGGGACTTTTACGAAAAAGGTTTTATTCCTCTAAAGGAGGAGTTAGAGGCCATTAATATCATGCCTTATTGATATATATTATAAAAAATGTTTTATGGAGGAATTGGTGGAGGAAATGCTCAAGTAAGGAATCATATGATAGAGTGTGAGTCCTTTTTCAACACCTGTCATGTTGATTAAGAAGAAGGATTGATATAATCAATTTTGTGCTGACTATATGTTATTGAATAAAAACACCATTAAGGATAAGTTTCTAATTCCTATAGTGAAGGAATTATTTGATGATTTGAATGTTGCAAAGTATTTATTTAAAGTGGATTTATGAGCATGACATCACTAAATTAGGGTCCATGATGATGATGTAGATAAGATAGCCTTCGAAACTTATAAATGCCTTTATAAATTTTTAATGATGTCTTTTGGGTTTATGAATTTTCTCATAACTTTCGAAAGTTTGATGAATGACATATTGAAGGCTTACTCGAGGAAGTTTGTGCTTGTGCTTTTTAATGATATAATGGTGTATAGTAAGTCGTTTGAGTAGCATTTAGAGCACTTACAATAAGTGTTATAAATGTTAAAGCTTCATCAATTGTATGTTAAGATGTCCAAGTGTTCTTTTAGGGCTTCTTAAGTGGAATATATGGGACATATAATCAGCTAGGAGGTAGTACACATAGATCCTAACAAAATATAGGTGGTGCGTGATTGGCTAAAGTAAAAAAACTATCAAAAGACTTTGAGGCTTCATAGGTTTGTGTGATTACTATAAAACAATCATTAGAGGTTATTGTCAGATGAGGAAGCCTTTAATAAATCTATTAAAGAAGAATGTGTTTATATGGACTCATGAGGCAACACTTGCACTTATAACTCCGAAGAATGCCTTGACATCAACATTATTTATGACTCTACTAGATTTCACTAAATCATTTATTTTAGAAGCATATGTTTATAGGGAAGGAATTAGAGCAATAACTATGCAAGAGGCCCAGATCATTTGTTAGCAAAATGCTTTCGTATCATTATAAGTGTTGGACCCCGTTACCGGAGCCCAACTCCGGATCCTGTAACATGAAACTTAGTCATTTTATCTTGTAGGGTTT
>JANZLH020000366.1:127816-145059 GCA_026770325.2 Erythroxylum fimbriatum
AAATCTAAGCAATTTTTTTATTATCAAAAAATCACTTAATATTTACGTTATTAATAAAAATTCAAAGATTTTTTGTGATGTATCCTCCTTGTCACAAGCATACATTTTTATAAATTATCACAAATCCAAGTTATTAACTTATATAAATTAAGATCTGCCCTTTAATACCACGGAGAATCTCTTTTTCTTAAAAATAAAATTAAAAAATAGGAATCCAGGGGCTGTTTCCGTTTGAATTAAAAGACAAAAATTGGAACAATTCTGTAATGAATCAATGGAAAAAGTGGTTAAGCATTTTTTTATCAATATAAATATAATTTATCTCATGTTACAATTTCATTAGATATCTTACAACTAGAATCCCTCTTTTTTCCGATCTAATTCCTTCACTACCGCGAACCCCAGTTAGATTCAGACATGGTACACTTTTTAGTTATTGGAAGACCCTAAGTACTCTCTTTCGGATCCGGGAAGCAGCTCTCATAGATCTTTTTTCCTTTTGGAAGATAAAGGAGTGAAGCAATCAACCTATCGATATTAGAAGACCCAAAAGGGTTCTTCCAATGTATCATTTATGGGTCCAATGGAATTCATAGGTATAAGAAGAAGCCCATCAAATAGAGATTTTTCTTTCGACCATCTTTCAATTGTTAATACTATATATAAGAACCACTACTTCAAATAGTATTACACCCTTGATCGTGAAATATCAGGGGCTATATATATATATATCAACCTATTGATATTAGAGGACCCAAAAGGGTTCTTCCAATGTATCATTTTTGGTCCAATGGAATTCATAGGTATAGGAAGAAGCCCGTCAAATAGAGATATATGTAATATATAAAAATATTTTTATATATATTATAATTATATATATATTAAAAATGAAAAAAAAAATTCCCTACTTGAGTTTAGGCCCAAACTTTATGTCCAACTGAATGAGGCACTATAAGCCCTTTTTCATTGTCATAGGCAACAATCGTCATGCCCGATGGGGTGAAACTTAACTCTCGGATGTCCCAGATATCGGAATGTGGAACTATGGTGCGATTCCTCAGGCTTAGCCTGGTCATCATATAAGGGTAGCCATGTCCCGGAGACACTCCTCCTTAAGTAGCAACAGTACAATCCTTGCCCGACCGGATCCATCCAGTCTCACTCGACTTTGGGCGTGTCAAAAAAAGATACAAATTGCCTTTCCTCCGCTCTTCCCGGGTGAAAACCTTCTTGACTGGAGTGTCGTTCACTCGACTTATCCCGATATATATACACACACACACACACATATATACATATATTAACCACTTAGAATAATGAAATATATTATATTTGTCGAGAAGTGCAAAAATCGTATGGATATAATCCTCATTGCTGAGGTTTCTTACAGTTTTTTAGTAAAAATGGGTGACGGTATTCTGCCTAAAGAGTAGACATAGGTAATAAACGTCTTGAGGCTAACGTGGGATCCGCTCAAGGTCCTACTGGTTTAGGTAAATATCTAATGCGCTCACCCACCTATTCTTTTCAACTCTAAATGTTGGAATCGTCCATTTCGATATATAAAAAACAATCAATTTGAAAATGCTGTAAGAAAGGAGATGTCACAATATTTTTTTTATACAGCATCGTCGTGGTAAAGGTCGTAATGTTAGAGGAATCATTACCACAAGGCATAAAGGGGGATGTCATAAATGTCTATACCATAAAATCTATTTTCGACGGAATGAAAAAGACATATAAGGTAGAATCGTAATCATAGAATACGACCCTAATCGAAATGCATACATTTGTCTCGTACACTATAGGGATGGTGAGAAGAGATATATTTTACATCCCAGAGGGAATACATATATATATCCTCTCCTTCACGTTGCTCCTCATAGAACAAAGGTGAGAGCTAGCACTCTTGTCTTTGTTCTAGCCATTTTCGGATCAAAGAGTTTGATTCGGTTAGTTTCTCCGGTCTCTGTGTGGATATCATTGGAGAAGGTCTGTTTTGGTCATTGTAGTTTGTGACAACCTGACGAGTAGAAGAATGAAGAACGAAGGAGACCGCACACAAGGTGGGTGGTATATAGGAATTCATTGCATTTATACAAATCAATCATTCATATAATAACCATGTGTGTGTGTATATATATATACATATATGTTATAAACATGTATGTTAATTGGGAATTTTCAGCTAGGTTTAATAATATTTTCTTATATAGGTACATAGATCTTGGACTTCGGAAAAGTCCCAGAACAATTTTTTTTGTTTTCCACACCGTGTATATATGATGCACGCACGGGGATTTTCCTACAACACTGCTTGAATGGAAGTTATGTTTTATTTTAAAAAGATAAATAGAATTTTGCAAGTGTTGAAGAAGATGTATGGTAAAAAGAAATTAATTAAGTTTGATTAGATATTAAATCAAAATTAAATTATTTTAAATTAGATAAATATATTACCCACGTATTAATTAAAAAATATTAAATTCATTTTTACACCAATGATATATCAAATAATAGATATAAACTTAATTTTTCACTAATTTAAATTTATTTTAAATATTTTACAAAATTAGTTTTTTCTTTATTATTATAGAGTTAAACTTAAATTTTAAGATTAAATTTATACCTTTTACCTTTTACCTTTTCTTGAAATATAATAATCCGGTTACATGATACTGTGATTCTCTTGCATATATCTAGTTGTTAGCCGTGGACAAGCCTTTGGCCCTGTTTGACAATCAGCTGATTATATTAGCTGTTAGCTGATAGCTGATTATACTAGCTGGTTTGACCAGCTGATTGCATTAGCTGTTTATCATTTGATATTTGGTAAAATTAACTGTTTAGTATTAGCTGTTTATGTGTAAAATGACTTATAAAGACATGACCTAAAAAATATAAAGGTATGATTAAGTTTGAAATTATTCATTAATACATGATTAAGAAATTATACTTTAATACCTCATTAATTCACATATATGTCTAAATTTAAAGTATTTTAATAATTTTAAATACGAAAATTATAATAAGTTTTGATAAATTTATTTTAAAATTAATTTAAGAATTCAATTGAAAAATTATAATGGCTTTAATTGATAATCATTACTATATAATTATAAATCTATATTTTTATACAGAATTAACATAATTTTTAATTAAATTTATAACAATTCTGGACATACTTTAATCACGAACGTCCAAAACATGGGCTTTGCGAGACTATGGAGGCCGATATTTGAGGAATAAACATGGGTTTGATCCGAAATTCATTAGGATCTCCGGAAATCCCTATTGGTTCTTGTGGGAAGTAGGGATACTTAGATAGAGAGAGAAAGAGACAGTGGATTGTGAGTGTCTGATGGGTAAGCGAAGATGTTTGCGGCCAGGTACTCTTCTTCCCAACTTTCGTTCACTTTATGTTTAAGTGTAATAGTGAAGATGTTTGCGGCCAGGTACTCTTCTTCCCAACTTTCGTTCACTTTATGTTTAAGTGTAATAGTGAGTGAATGGTTGAGTCTGCAAGTGTTTGTGGTCTTGCTCGAACTGTGTTTTGTCCAAGTCCAAAGAAGCACCTCTTTTAAACACCATTGCCCTTTTCAGTCACAAGAAAAATGGAAGAGTTCTTTCGTTTTTGAAACTATGCTCGCTGCACCTTAAGAAGATCCACTAACCCCAGAGCTTTCTGGACCTCGAGCAAACTTTTTTCCTTCTTCTTCTTTTTCTATCTTATCATATTTGTATATGAGTATACCGAATACAGCCTCTCTATTACGTAGAAGTAAGGTTGCTTATTATTACACCTGCGTTAGTGCCGGATTTTATTGAGGAAATAATCCAGTTACATAAACTAGGTTAAGAGGCACGTGATTTTCACGAGTAATGTCGAGGAAACTTATTTGCCTCTCTCGTATATAAACCTAACATTCTCGATCTTTCCCGCCACTCCGTTGTAATGGGACTCCAAAGTGATGTAGAGAAAGCCCAGAGCATCATCAGGAGCAGGCTTTGTAACTCCAGTTTCGTCTTCAAGCCTCTCTCTGATTCCCCAGATAGTAACTACAGGTACATCTTTTGCTTCTCGAGCAAAAAAATTTCACCGTTCTACGTGAATCGAGGGAACTAGCCTTTTTCTACTGATTTGTCTATTTTCTTGTTTGGGCCTTTTCTTTTTCTCCAGCAAGTTGAAATTTATAATTTCGAGTTCAATAACTGAAGGATGCAACAATTCGATTCTGCTCATTGGACCACGTGGTTCTGGGAAACTTGCTGTCTGTTTTATTCTCTCTACATTTGTTTCTTTTCTTTTTTTTTTGTTCCCCAGAGATTATTAATCAAATACCAGATATTTCTTCATATGTACTGAATCTCAGGTTTTGGAGCTTGTGATCTATGATTTGTTGCAAGAACATTCTGATCTTATATCAGTGGTAAGTACTAAATTAAAAATTTTTGTGGGGAAATGCATCTCTGGCCTTGAAAGTTAAGAAGTCTGCCCTTGAAAGTTAAGAAGTCCTTCCCTTTGTTGGGATGTGTGTGAAATGAAATATCATGAAACTATTCTTTTAAGGCAATGCAATATGAACCAGTTAACATAAAAATTGGTGTTCAATATGCTAAAATGAATAGATGATCAGGTCCTAGAAAAGTAGTAGAGCCTTGTCATGGATGGGGCATTTGTGCGAATTGCTATTGCAAGCTACAGAAGCATATTTATGTTGTTGAGATGATCCATACTTCTCTGTTGGTTGCAATCGTGTTCCTTATTTCACTAAAATGGTCTTTGTTTTACAGATCAAACTGAATGGCCTCTTGCATAATGATGACAATTGTGCCTTCAAGGTTGTGTGTCATATATTATAATGTCTCTACCTATCAAATCGACTGCCCTATATCTCTTAAGCTATTTGATGATTCTATCTCTACTTATAACTTTGTTTAATTCCTATTCAACATTCAGGAGATTGCTAGACAGCTATGCTTGGAACATCACTTGGTATTCTCTAAAATGGTAACGAAGAATATCTGATAAATTTCAGACAATGTCTTTATGTGGAAACATTTCCCTCTTTATAATGATCATTTATTAATTTTTGCAGGCATCTTTTGATGACAATTCTCAGTTTATGATAGCAATGCTTCGGTGAGTGCATATATCCTTTCCAGAAAAAAATTACTTATCCTGAATCATAAAATTCTAGTTTTTAAATGATCCATTCTTGCTTTTTGTCAGGGAATGTGGACTAGCTCACAAAACAATAATTTTTGTACTTGATGAGTTTGACTCATTTGCTCAGGTAAGATTGCATTTCTGTCTTACACCATTTCTTAATCACTCTTTAAAGGTAAGATTACCTTTTCATCTTACATCATTTCTTAATCAGTCTTTAATATCTAATTTATCTTTATCGTCAAGTAAAATTGTTCATGCCTTCCATTTTACATGCGATGTTTAATATCTAAGTTCTCTTTGTTGTTGCTCAAATTTGAGAGTGTGGTTTTACATGATAGGTTTGTTATGCTTAGCATATGTGCTCTAATTGATGAGTTTTTAGATTGAATTGAAGAAAATCAAAGGGAAAAGTAATTCTTACTTCATCTTTATGTGAATAGTACAGGAAATATGTATGAAAGTATAATCTTGATCACCACTTTAAATCAAGGAGAATGTATTTATTCTCTAAGTAATAAAATTCCATTAATTTAGTCACCAATTTCTAGCTTTAGACCTGTTAATTATCTCTAGAATATCAACACTCAAGTGGTGCATAGTTATTGATCATTCCTAACTTACAAAGAACTCAAAATTTTGCCTTTATAACTTTTTGGTGAAGACATCAGTAACTTGTTATGTTTTAGGTACAAATAGTTTACAAATGAGTCCACTTCAAGTTTCCTCTTTTATAAAATACATGTCAATTTTTATATGTTTTGTATGATCATGCTGAACTGGATTGTTGTCGATACTAATAGCTGCTTTATTATCAAATAAAAGATTCATTAGTTGCTCCACTGGTCTCTTAAGCTCTTCCACTAATTTTTAAGCGAGATTATTTAACAATTTTTTTGAGCCATTGACTGTATTCTACCCTTGCACTACTCCTCACCACCACTTCTTTTTTTCTCCTTCAGGTTATTAGATTTCCTACAAGAAGGTGCAATAACCAAAAGTAGACCTTTTATTCGCTAACCCTACTCGGTCTACATCAATGTATATGTCAACTGTTTGTTGATCACTTTTCTTGAAGAATAATCATTTCCCAGTAATTTCGTTTAAATATCTTAAGATTTTGTACATTGCTTCCAAGTGTTCTTCATAGGGAGTATGCATAAATTGTGCACTAACAGTAAAGCAAATATTTGTTCTAATGTGGGATAAATAGATTAGCTTTCTTACCAGCCGTTGATATCTACTTGTATCTACTGGAACCCTTTCCTTAACTTCACCAAGCTTTGAGTTAAATTCCATAGGAGATTCTGACGGTTTGCATCCATTCATCCCAGTTTCTTTTAGAAGATCCAACATATACTTTTGTTGAGTAACTGTTATTCCCTTTTTAGATCTAGCAATTTACATCTCAAGGAAGTACCTAAGAGACTCTAGGTCTTTGATTTCAAACTCATTTGAGAGATTCTTTTTCAAAATTTTCATTTTCTCTAAAGTATCACTATTGAGGATCATGTCATTTATATACACTACTAGAGTTGCAATGATCTCTTCTACAAAATTTTTTATGAATAGAGAATGGTCAGAATGCCCTTGTAAGAAACCTTGAGATTTTACAAATCTCGAAAATCTGTCAAATCAGGCTCTTGGTGATTGTTTAAGCCAATATGAAGTTTTTTTAGCTTGCATATCCTTTTTCCAAAAGTTTTTACTAAATCCTGAGGGAACATCTATGTACAACTCTTCTTCTAAATCTCCATTTAGGAAAGCATTTTTGATATCTAGTTGATGCAGAGGCTAGCCCAGATTAGTTGCATTAGAAAGTGACACTCTCATAGTATTCGACTTAGCAACATGTAAAAATGTTTTTGAATAGGCAATGCCATAGGTTTGAGCATAACCTTTGGCAACTAGGCGAGACTCATATCTTTCAAGTGATCCATCAAAATTGTACTTCATAGTGAGCACCCATTTACATCCAATATTTTTCCTCTTAGAAGATCAACTTTCTACCATGTTCTATTCTTCTTTAAAGCTCTTGTCTTCTCCAGGACCAAATCCCTCGATTTAGGAATAGTTAAAGCCTCCTGTATATTCTTAGGAATGGAAATACTATAAGAATTAGAAGTAATGCTCAAAATGATGGAGACAAACTTTGATAGGATAAGAGTTATGCAGAGGATATTTACTACAAGTACAAGAACCTTTCCTAAGAGCAATAGGTAAATTTAAGGTATCATCTGGCTTTGGAATATATATTGGTTTAGGAGACAATGACTCAATAGGTATAGGTTCAAACTGGGATTTGCCTTATTAATCTCCAATTTTTGGATTTGTCTTCAGGTTAGATTCTTGACTAGTTGCATGTTTGTTCTTTTCTATCGTTCTAGATATTTTTTCAAAAGAACTTTCCCTTTAAAATGATGCCCATCTAATGTTATGAACTAGTATAACGGGAGGCAAGGCCCAACTTAGAAAAGGATTAAACATTTGGCCTAAGCCTATGAAAAGTGAAGAACGGTTACACAAAGTGCTTTATAAATAGCAAGGGTGCCAAGGATTGAATCATCCAGAATGTTAAGCAGTTGCTAGTTCTCTTCTCATCTCTTCTCTTGGAATTCTGTTTCTCATCCCCTTCTATTTCTTTACTACAATTTCAATCTATTTTCATGTATTTCCTTTGTTGAAATCAATATACCAGACTATCCTTTCACTTCATCTTTCTCTGCAAATTAGCTATCATAACATCTAACCTTGCAAACATTTCATTCTTTTCCTGAGATTGAATTTGTAAAGGCATCGAAGACAGATCCTTATTTCCATTATTTGAGATATTATTGAATCAAAATTATAGAAAATATTCACATCATTGTCAATGTTGACCATAATCTCATTTTTCCTCGTGGTTTCTATTCTTATGAATATCAAAAAATGAATCTTCATTAGATGTTTGCTCTTGAAGATGAGGTGAGGGGGGGAAAAAAGGTTTATCTTCAAAAAAGGTTGACATCCATAGAGACATTTTACCTTTTTGGACATTAGAGTAAAGCACTTCTACGCCTTTTGAGTAGGACATCCAACAAAACACATTTTCATGCTCTAGGATCAAGTTTTTCTCGATTGTAGTCATGAATATGAAAAAATGCAATACACTCAAACACTTTAAGTGGAAGATCATGTGATGTCTAAAAGGAAGGACAACATTTATTTAAAAAGTTTAGAGGGGTTTGAAATTTTAGAACTTTTGAAGGCTTCCTATATGTAGCTGCGAGGATAGTCTAGCTCCATAAGTGCTTAGGAGCATTAGTTGAAAATATTAAAGATCTTGCAATTCTAACTGATGTTTATTTTTCTTCTCTACAATTCCATTTTTTTTGGGATGTCAGTGTATGAGATTTGATGAACAATACCTTTTTCATCCAAAAAAAATTCTTAAAATCTTGTTGAAATATTCTTTTCCATTATCAATTTTAAAAACTTGAATACTAGTTTGAACCGTGTTTGGATCATTTTATAGAAGTCTTGAAACATGCTCTAAACATCTGATTTCTCATCAAGTAAAGAGACCCAAGTAATTTTAATATGATCATCAATAAAGTTATGAAGCATCCTTTTTCAATTACTGTTTTTATTTTTGAAGGTATCCAAATATCACTATAAATCACAATGAACAAAACCTTGTAAGGTTGTGCTTGGAAAGATGTTTGAAAATTTGGCAAATTTCACATTAGAATGAAGATGGATCTTTATTTATAAAAAACTTTGGACACAAATGTCTCATATTGTGGGAACTTGGATGTCCTCATCTAAAATGCCATAACATAATTTCTCTCAGTAAATATTGAAATAGAATTGAGACAAATTCTCTAGGACTGCCTATTTGAGTCATATCCATCTTCAAGGAATTAGAGACCTCTAAATTGTTTAGCATTGCCAATCATCTTCACTGTGTTCAAACCTTGAAATTGACAATCTGATAAAGAAAAATTAGCTTGACAATTTTGATCAACAGTTCTTTTTTATTGACTGACAATAAGTTATAGAACAATTTAGGAACATGAGAAACATTATAGACTATAAGATCATGGGAAATAACAAGTGATCCTTCCCAGCTATTGCTGCCAAGGAATAGTTTGTTATTTTTACTCTTTGATTTCATGCACAAGGACTATAGGAAGAAAACAATTTAGACGATCCAATCATATGATTTGCTTCTCTAGAATTATTTATTCAAGAATTATTTGAATTGACATTGAATTAAGAGGCAACTAAATAATAACCTTTTAAAGCCAAAGAACAAAAAGGATTTGAATTAGAGAAATTTTACGTATGATTATCTTCAAATTGTTTTTCTTCCAATTTTTCGGCTTTTCATGGATTTTTGAACAAGTTTTGTATGTGTCCGAATCACATTCACAGTGATCTCACCAAAACTTTTTGATGTTTTTCCTTTCTCCCTTAGCCTTTGTTCCTTTAGATATAAGTGCAAAACCTTTAGCCTCTGATTCACTGTTGCCAATCATCATTTTCTGCCTCATCTTCTCTCTCCTTACTTCCGAGAAGTCCTCTCTTATTGAAGGAAGTGACTTTCTTCCCAAAATTTAGCCTTTGACTTTATCCAGTTTTTAATTTAATCATGCTAGAACATGAATCTTCTCATTTCCTTACCTTTTTTTATATCGAACACTACCATTCAAATAATCCCAATCATCCTAACATAGGTCTAATTCTTGCTACAAGGTTAAAAGTTTGTTATGAAACAAAGTAACAATGTTATCTCCTTTCTTGGTCTTTTATAACTTCGCTTTTTAGTTCAAAAATTTGAGAAGAATTCTCAGTATCGAAAACATATCTCGAACCGCATCCTATACATCTTTTGTTGTTGGCAAAAATAATAGGGGGTTTCCAATTATAGGTTTCATTGAATTATTCGATCAAGTTGTGGTCAAAGAATTTTTGGACCTCCATATTGCCATATTTGGATCAGTCGAAGTCAGGCTTGTTATCTCTTCAGTCAAATGGCCAAGTTTTCGTCTGCCATCAATGGCCAATTTTATTGTTTGCACCCATTCCAAGTAATTATGATCATTCAACTTGTGGTTCGTCAAAGGCAAATTCAACCTGATAAGATCACCGTCGTGTTATGTGTTTTTTATCATAGTACCGAGATTAGTCACACTCGAACTGCTGAAATCATTGCCGAAGGATGAGGAGGTTCTCCCTATTCATTGCCAAACGATAGTCCATTTAGGAATAATTTGGACGAAAAAATTAGTGAAAAGTTGTAACTAAGATACCATAAAGAAAATCATAGAGAAAAGTAATTTTTACTTCATCTTTCTATGAATAGTATAGGAAATATGTAGGAAAGTACATCCCTAATCACCTCCTTAAATCAAGGAGAATCCATTTTTTCTCTAAGTAATACACTCATTAATTCAACCACTAATTTTTAGCCTTAAAGCAGCTAATTATCTTTAGGATATCAACATGAAATTTAGGGGCACATTACAATTCCTCATTTCGTTCTTTTCAGGGAAAGCAAAGGTTGCTGTATAGCTTGCTAGATGCAATGCAATCAGTAACATCACAAGCTGTTGTCATTGGTGTGAGCTGTCGACTGGTATGCTTATTTCTAAATGCTTTCAATCTTCTCTTGCTTAGTTTTCCTCTGCCCTCTCTGGATTTTTTCTGTTTTGCTATTCTTTCTATTATTATATAAAGAGATTTTTTTTTAAATCTTAGCTTGTATGTTCAATATATGAAAACTTTAGAATTTTACAGTTTATAAACGTGTACCAGTAACTAAATTTGGTACTCAAGCCATTTACTGGTAAATATAATGAAAATAAAACTCATTGGACTGACAAAAAAGTTTTTAAGTTCTAGTATGTGATACTTTCAAACTTTGCCTGCAGGATGCTGATCAACTTTTGGAAAAAAGAGTAAGATCTAGGTTTTCACATAGAAAGCTATTGTTTCTTCCACCATCTATGGAGGATATACAGAGGTAAATTTCCTCTTATATGAAGAGTGATATAAGAGTTTTGTCAAGAGTCAAAGTTTGATCTTCAGAATTCTGGTTTTGCAGACTGTTAGAGCATGTCTTGTTTTTGCCCGTAAATACAAGTCTTTCTCATGATTTTGCTTCTCAATTCAATGGAAAGCTGCGAGTATCCTTTATCCAACTGTTTAAATTTGATAGTTTAAAACCTAGATTGCATCCTCTATTACCATTTCAAAGCATCTTTGAACTGATTTTTCTTCAGAAATAGAGGTCCTTGAAATTTGCTAGAAAGTTTTAGCTGATGAGAGGTTCAAGGAGATCATTGCTTCTTGTCTGAATGTGCAATCTACCATCAACAACTTACTACGGTTTTTGTAAGTTCATTGCCTATATCTCGATGCATCAAATCTTGTGTAAAGTTATACCTGTTAACATTATCACAGTTGATACTAGTCTGAATTTGCAATTGGATGCTAGATTTGTCACTGTCTCTTACATGGAACCAAAATCAGGATTCTTGTCACTAGAGAACTTTAAAAATGCACTCTTAAGCATCCAAAGGCAGCCAAAGCAGGAAGGCATAAGAGGTATGATGAATATGGCTTGAATCATTTTGTTGTATGGTTACTCTTGTGATCTTCATTCTCTAGGGTGGTCGTTTACAGGCACAATAAGACAAGTTTTATCAGTATAAAAGACTTGCACAGTTGCATTTTAACAACATTTCTTCTAAGAGATTTCGCCTACTATTTCCTTGGAATACCATTAGTTAGATCCCTTTTATTTGTTGCATTGTAGCTGTTACATATTGAGCATTAATGTCATTGATTCTAGTCTTCATTACAGGCACTATAATCCCTTGATCTTAGGGATTACATTCCCTAGATTAATCTTATCAATATGTATGTATAGCCTTACTACTGTACAGTGAAAACATCTAGAAATTCAAACCTCTGTCTATTTTGTAATACCTAACTATCGATGTCAAATAAGTGCTCATTTTTCATCCATAGAATTTATTGCAGATTCAAGACAATAATAGAACAATTTTTGAGTTATTTATTTATTTATTGCATTTAAGATCACGGAGTCAAAACTATCTTCGTAGTTTGACATTTTAATGCATATTTGCTTTAGAAAACTTGACATCTTCATAAATGATTCTGTTCATGCAACTTGACTGTTTGAAAAGAAGGCATGCATATTAGCTCTTAATTAGGTTTCTTTATGGATGCCAAAATTGTTGTGTGTATGTGTGTTAACCTATCATGGAATACAATACTGATGTCACCTTGAACATGTTCAAGCAGATTGCTCCGTATTAGAACTGTACATCCTTGTGTGTATGAAGAGATTGGAAGTTAAAGAGCAGAACTCATATAACTTTGCTTCTGTTATGAAAGGTTGTCACCTTCAGATGCTTCTTTTATTTCCTTTTCCATCACTAAGCTTACTTTTCCTGATTACTAACATATTCTCCTTTGTTGCAGAGTACAAAAGCATACATGATTCATTCCATACATCTGATTACTATGCACGAAATGTATGCCTAAGGGTGTGTAAGCTCTTCAATTCACCTCTCTAAATCTAGACTATAGGTTTAGAATAGTAATGAATTAAAATGGGCATTCCACCTGATTTATCTCCGGATGAAGATTAACTACCCCAACTTGTGCAGGCATTTGAACGACTTCTACAGCGTGAATTAATTTGTTTCACTGACAGCAGAGGTCATGGTCAATCAGTTGAATTTCGTCAAGTGAAGCTTTTGATCTCATTTGGTGAGCTACAAGAGGGACTGACATCATATCGTTCATGTCCTGTAAGTTAATCCTGAAATCACACGTCTTTTTAAGGCACAACTCTAATATGATCTCAGCCTGATAATGTTGAATATGGTAAAGGAAAAGCGGAATATGGTAAAGGAAAAGCCTATATTAAGTTAAATGAAACAGTTACCCTTCATATGGGAATTGTTTGAATTAATTTTGTAAGAAATCACCTTCCTGTCATAGTCAGAAGTCCATTATGGCTCTTAATATTTCGTCAGCCGTAATGAAGAAAAAGAAAACATGACTAGTTAGTAGTATCCTTTCTGGGGATACGTTTTCTTCACTTCAGTTGGTGATTTCTACTTGACGAGCGTAGTAAAAAAAGTTCGCATCAATAAACTTGTGTTAACAGGCTATTCTTCAGAAGTTATTGGATCGATGAAGTTGGAAGAGCTGGATTACATCGATCTTATGAGTGACGACGTATATCTTGTTATTATTTCGATTTTTTTTTTTAGGATTAATCTTGATTTCTCAAATAGCAAATAACCTTTTTATCATGTATTAGAATGTAATGTAATATATGTTCAACTTTTCAGAATGATGATAAATACTATTGTATGTATAACACCGAATTGATAATTTTATCAACTGCAATTTACCTACTTAGATTGAAATTTTTCTTCTTAGTTACTTTTGTAATCTTTAGATCAAGGTTTTGAATTTTCGGCCAAAAAGTGATGAAATTTTAGCATTTTGTATCGGACGATATTTGAAGTATTGATTAAATACAGGTAAGTATTGTAAATTTTTAAAAATTTAGAGGATTGAAATGTAAAAATAAAATAAAATAAAATACCTCTAACAACAAAAGTATTCATATATTTCCTAGACTCATCCCTTCTCCTTCACAATCCTCTCCCTCCTGACGTAAGCTCGTCTCTCCAGTCCACCATCCTTCCTCTAGTTGCACCCATCATCGCTAGTTGCCAGTGTGCGATTTGCCAGTCACACCAACCATTGTCATTCCCTAGTTACGTCACCACTGCAAGTCATAGCCGGTCGTCACTCTCTTGTGTTATGTTGTGAGTTTTGAGAGTTGTCACTTATGAGCTTAAGCCAAGGTTCCAGTTTGTCAATGTGTGTGCGGATGGAACCTTTTGTGTGTGCAGATGATTGCTTGTGTTATAGGCTTGTAGACTTGTGGATGTGGTGTAATATTATCATGTATGGCTTGCGAATTGTAAAATATGAATTTGTGATTGTGGAATGGTGAAATGGAAGTTTGAATTTGTGTCATTCATAAAAATTATCATAGTGGTCACTTGGATATTAGAATTAGTTATGTTTCTGATTTTCTATAATGATTGGGAAATAGAATTTTGAATTGGATTATGAATTTGAGTTTGAGGTTATTCATTTGTTGTCTGAAATTTGGAATTAGATTGTAAATTTGAGGTTGTTCTTGTCTGAAATTTGATATTGAGATACATTAAATTTTGAATGAAATGTTAGTCTTTATTATAAATTGGGTTATACATTATAAATTGAATTTTGTAATCATTAAAATGGATTAGTTAGTTAATGGCTGAATTATATGATTAGTTATTAAACAAATTGAATTATAGTTGTGAATTTATGCCTATGATTGGATTATTTAATTAACCAATCAATAATCATACAAAACAAGTTATAGTTAAGAGTTTACGGTTGAATAATCATATAGTTATACAAAATAGGTTATAGTTGTGAGTTAATGTTTAAATTATATAATCGCACAAAATGAGTTATAATTGTGACGTGAGTTTATGATTGAATTATATAATCATACAAAATAAGTTATAGTTTTGAGTTTATTTTTGAATTATATAATTACACAAAGTAGTTTATAGTTATGATCTTATATTTGAATTATGTAATCAAACAAAATGAGTTATACTTGTGAAAGTTTAACAATCAATGTATGTATTTGATGTTTGGATTTAGAAAGAAACATAAGTTATTAAGAAACTATTATTGATCTATTTCTTTATGTTTTTTTTACATAACTTTATTTTGATATGAAGTTATTAAGTTAATATATGTATGTCTTCATTTATTTTTACAGATAAATGAAAATAATTCAAGCATTTCTAATAATTCAATCATTTTAGGAAGATTCATGTTGGCCCCCGAAATTTTTCTTGTTGAATTAAGCATGATTTAAATGAATTATGAGGTTTGATCGATTAATTTTTGGAGCTCATTATTTATGTAAATATTGGTAAGATTTTATGTCATAGGTTGATTGCATTTAAGTGTTAATGTTGTAAGAATGTATCAAGGGCAAAATAGGCAAGTCACTTAAGGTTAAAAGATATAAGGCTTATATTGGAGGGCAAAAGGAACATTTGATGATTAGTAAGGGTATAAAAAGAAGAAGAAGTTAGTGGTTTGTTTGAAAATGAAGAGAGTGTCATGGAAGAGAGGAAGAAAAGAGAGAAAAGCTAGGGTTTTGGGAAATCTTGAAGAATTTGAAACTTCAACAAGCAAGTATAAGCATCGTTCTTCTTGATTAGATGAATGAAACATGTTTTGATGTTAGTTAAGGGATGAATGTGTGGGAAGTTTTTGAGAATAGGTAAATGTATATGTTTAGTTTTGGGGTTAATAATCAAAGATATATTTTAATGTTTTGTTATTGATATTGAGTTGAAATGAGCTTAAAAATGAAGTATAAGAGGTAATTTAAGGTTAAGATAGGTTATAATTGAAAGATGGGAAGTGTATAGGTGAAAAATGCCAAGAAAACAGATTTTAGGGAGGATTTTGGACTCGCACGTCGTGCCGTGCTTATGCCCTCGTTGCGACGTGCTCCAGCATTCTCGCCGCGGCGAGGACCCGTTTTCCTGCACAGACATCCTTCGGTATTTTGGGCATAACTTTTGCTGTAGATGTCCAAATGAGGTGATTTTTGATTCGTTGCCTACAAGTTTTATGAAGAAAAGAAGTTTTAATTCAGTCTTTAAAGATCTCAATTCTTGGATGGAAGTTGAGTATAGAATATAGTTTTAAAGTAAGGATAGTCCCAATATGTTTGGAGTATAACTTTCGGATTTCTGAACCAAATTGAATGATTTTAGAGTCATTAGAAACTTAAGACAATGGGGAACATTTTTATAAAAAAGAATAATATCAGATTTTGTCATTTACTTGATCAGAGTGATCATGAAAAATTGACCTGAATGTTTGGACTTTTGGAAGAGTTTGAGTTTTTAGAATTTATCTTAGTGAATATGCAATATATGGGTCCTCAAATTGTATTCCTATTGAGTGGAAATTTTGTATTTGATAAAGGGAATCAAGGGAGGCAAGAGGATCAAGAGGATAGGCATCTTTTAAGCATGTATCCAAGCAAGGAATTCAGGTGGGTTTCATGTTTATAATTGAATAATGAGTCATTAAAGTTTTCCAAATCAACAGAACTAAATGATTTCAATTACTTCAATATAGCTTTTAAATGATTTAAAGAATTTGCTTATGTGTGCATATGCTTAATTGATTGAATTTGAATTGTTGTGATTATTGAAAATGCATTGAGATTTATGAATAATGATCAAGTTATGCCATTGAAACATGTCATGGCATTTTATATGAATGAAAAGATAGAAAAGCTCG
Organism: Erythroxylum fimbriatum; assembly: GCA_026770325.2. NCBI lineage: Eukaryota > Viridiplantae > Streptophyta > Magnoliopsida > Malpighiales > Erythroxylaceae > Erythroxylum > Erythroxylum fimbriatum. The sequence goes on from JANZLH020000366.1 coordinate 144,420, forward strand.
AAAGTATGAGCATTCGATAAATTGATTTGAGAATGATTATGTGCTTCTGTTTGGGCGAGAGAGGAACGTTTCGTTAGTCACGTGCACATTGATAGCCTTATCCCGGCTGCCCGCTTGAGGTCACGAGATCCTGAGAAATCAGACTCATTTTGTTCACGGTATAAACTTCGGTTTATCCGTTTTGTTCCACATAACTCTCGAGCCAATTGTTTGTGCATTGCGTCTTTGAATGGTCAAGTATGTTGCATGAATGGATTTGTTGTGTTGATGTGATGATATTTTAACTATGACTTTTGAGTTAGAATTTCGAATTTGACCGAGAATTTTATAATGAAGCATTTTATGAATTCATTATGATTTTTATATGACAAATGAACTTTTCAATGGTTTTGCTTATTCTTCGTTATAAACATGTTACCCACGAGCGTAAAGCTCACCCCTCCTTTTTCATTCCCATCTCTAGGTGATGAGAAAGAGATCGGGTGAAAGAAAGTAAAGGCATTTGTTTAGTTGTGCACATGTTGTATTTTAAGTTAGATAGTTGTAAGAATAAGATCTTAGATATATGTTGAGAATTTTGGGATTTGGTATCCTTTGTTGTATTTTGGATTTTGATATTGATGTTGTAATATGGCTTGGA
>JANZLH020000366.1:154585-186854 GCA_026770325.2 Erythroxylum fimbriatum
GGATCGTGGATACTCGTGTGGATACCGGTAGAGGGCATTCGCGTTTGCAGTGTCTTGGAATCCGAAAAAGAAGCAACTCATTCACGACAATAAGGTATTTTCGTACATACTTAGTGTTTTGAATTATACGTCATGTTCTTGTATGGTCTTTTCCGCAGAGTATTTTGAATATTCAGGCCGTAAGCGATCCAACAGGTATAACATTCAATACTTCTCAATCTTATTATTATTAACCTATGGTAGATGTTATAGCCTCTTACAGTCTGGGAGACAAAAATCATTCTATTGATGACTACATAGATAAACTTTTGAGTAGCTCTATTTATAAAATTAAAAATTATTTGAAAGAAATAAGAATGGATTGGGCTACTTATGGGTGTTCAATCATGTGTGATGGTTGGACAAATAAGAGACATAAGCCTATTATTAATTTTTTTGTTTATTCCACAAAAGGGCTTAAAGTTTTTTAGGTCTATGGATGCATCTGGCCTTGTTAGGAATACTGATAATTTATTTGAAATATTCGATGAAATTGTGAATAAATTAAGGCCAGAAAATATTGTTCAGTTCATCACTGACAATGATTCTGCATATAAAGCGGTTGGAAGAAGATTACAAAGCAAGTATAATTCTTTTTTTCAAACTCTTTGTGTTCCACATTGCATTGATTTAATGCTGAAAAATATAGGAGATGCTAGGTATTTTTCTATTATTGATGAGAATGGGGGGAAAACAAAAAAAAGGTAACCAAGTTCATATACAATCGTGCATAGGTCTTGAATTTAATGATAAAATTTACCAATGGTAGGAATTTGTGTCATCCTACTATTACATGATTTGCAGCAAATTTCTTATCACTTTATTGTTTTATTATGATGAAGAAAGAGTTGAGATGAATGTTTACAAGTGATAAGTAGATTGCATCTCAACATGTTAATTCTAATGCTGGATTGGAAGTTTCTAGAATTATACTTGAAGATGCTGAATTTTGGCCCCAATGCCAATTTGTCACCCAAGTTTGTGAGCCTTTGGTAATGGTGCTTTGTTTAGCTATTAGTGATAAAAAAGGCAACAGTGGGCTATTTTTATAATGCCATGGAAAGAGCGAAGGAAACAATCAAGGCTACTTTAAAAAATAAGTCTTCTTTGTACACAACTTATCTTGCAGTCATTAATGAGAGATGAGAAAGGTAACTTTACTCTCTATTAGTTACAACTGGGGCATTTTTTAATCCTAGTATTTATTTCAGACCAGGTTTTACATAGAAAGCTGAAGTTAATAGGAGAATGTTATTAAATATTACAACAATTGGTGCTCATGAGATGATGCAAGATATCCTAGGCTCACAAATAGAGATTTATAAGGGGTCTTCTAGGAATTTGGGAATGCCAATTACTATTCGACAAAGAGCAAAACTTAATTTAAGTATATATTGTTCACTTTTGTTACTTGTAGAAAATTAATTATCACTTTATTTATTTATAATACTACTTTTGTTGTTGTATGATTTACAGTTTCTTGGTGGAACTAATTCGGAAGTGATGTTCCAAAATTGCAAATTCTACGTCAATGTGTGAGTGCAACAGGTTGTGAAAGGAATTAGAGCACATTTGAATTCATCCATTCCAAGAAAAGGAATAATTGGAGAACAAAACATTGAATGATTTGGTCTTTGTTCTATGCAATTTAAAGCTTCAGGAAATGTGTGTTATTATCATTATTAAGTTAGATACAATTTTTATAATTTTTATAATTTAATTTTATTATTTTCTAGGACTCTTAATAAGACAAGTAGTTCAGTAGATCCAATTTGCATAGATAATATCGATCTTTTGGCAAATTTGGTTTATGAGGAATCGGAGTTAATAAATGAGAGTGACTTGGAAGATAATCTTGGATGGAAAAGCATTGACATGTCATTTAGTGCAAAGAATTGAACGATGGTGATGATGAGACTTCTATCAATGATAAGGATTTTGTATTAAATGAGAATTGAGATCAGTTATAGTGGGTGTCCCGTATTTGATTAAATGATGTTCTAAATTTTTATTTCTCCTCTTTTCTTAATTATACTTATATTTAATTCATATGTTAAATTCTACATATGCAATGTAATTGTAAATATTTTTATTTCAGGTTTCACTTCTAGTTGGTTCTTCGACACGGACTCTTGTTCTAAATTGTAATTGTTATAGAGTAACAGATATTTATTATTCTTTTTATTTGAAGTTTTTGATGTAATTATTATTTATTATATTATGAAATTGTTATATTTTAAATATTTTGTATTTTTCTTAATTTTATATTTGTATAATAATTTAATGGTCTTTTTTATATTAATTGCGGTTATTGTTTATATCGGAAATATAGGAAAATTAATGTTAATAAAAATAAATAAATCATTGTTATTTGAAATTTCCATTATTATGACTTTTGAAGCCATGGATGATGTAAAATTATAAAGTATACAATACAATATACTAATAGACTATTTTGTAATTTTAAAAATTCAGGGACTACTCCCCTAAAAAAAAAATCAGGGACTATTTTATAAATTTTAAAAATTACTCGAAATGATACTTAATATTAACTGATATCGATACAGTATTCGTACAAGAACCAGATCTAGTACCAGTACCGATACGATATTCATAACATTGGCAGGTATAATTCATTTTATTTGACTCCTTGTGTTGCATATTACATTGACCTAATATTAAAAAATATAGGAAATGGTAGATATTTTCCTATTATTGATGGGACTGCATAGAAAGCAAAAATGATGACCAAGTTCATTTATAAAATACAATCGTGCATGAGTTCTGAATTTAATTAGAAAGAATTTCACAAATGGTAGGAATTTGTGTTGTCCTGCTATTACAATATTTACAACTAATTTCTTATTACTTTAATGTTTTATTCTAATAAAGGAGTTAAGACAAATATTTACAAGTGATAAGTGTGTTACATCTTAATATGCTATGTCTAATGCTGGATTAAAGGTTTCTATAATTACACTTGATGATAATAAATTTTTGTTTTAATGTCAATTCGTCATCCGAATTTGTGAGCCTTTATTTAGACTATTTTATTTAGCTAATAGCGATGAGAAAGTAATAATAGGTTTTTTATGATATTATGGAAAGGGCGAAAAAAGCAATTAATACCAATATGAAAAATAAGCTTTCTTTATACACACCTTATCTTGTAGTTATTACTCAGAAATAAAAAAGACAACTTTACTCTCTGTTGTTTGCAGCAGAGGTATTTTTGAATTCTAGTGTCTATTTCAGACTAGATTTTACCAAAAAGGCTAAAGTTAATAGAGAAATGTTATTAACTATTATAACTATTATTGCTTATGAGATGATGAAAGATATCTTAAGTTCACAACTGGAGATTTATAAGAGTGTTTTTGGTGATTTTGGAATGCGAATTGTTATTCGCCAAAGAGACAAACTTAATCTAGGTTTTTTTTAATGTTGTTACTTATTAAAAATTAATTATCACTTTATTTTGTTTATAATACTACTTTTATTTTCTTATAGTTATTTGATGAGACCAATTTAAAAGTGGTATTCTAAAATTATAAAGGTTTACTAATTTTAGATAAACAATGTTATAAATATCATACAAAGGTTTGCTTTAGATATTCAAAATTATTAGAGAATATAAGATGAAAAGTTGAGGACCATTTGAGAGAAAGAAGGTATGGGCTTAATATTAGCTAGTTGGGAATAGGGCCCACAAAATGGGCTGGAGAACATAAACGTGGTGCAATCCGAGCCGGAAGTGAACAACCTCTTCTTCTTACCTATAGAGTAGAGATTGACAGAAAAAATTCGGGTTCGGGCGGCTCGAGGTTATGTGCTGCAAATGCATGGGTTCGTCTCTGAGTCTGCTTTGCACAATCTCCATTTCCACTTTTAACTTTTTCATTATCTCATATAAAATCTGCTCTTGAATCCGCCATCACCACCACGACCACCAAAATCCCTTCAACGGCGCCGCCGCGACCCCAATGTTACCTCTTCTAAACCCACATGTCTGATCCTCGTCAACAACTTTCGTTCTTGAGAGCTTCTCTCCTGGCTCGCTCCAAATGCAACAGCACGCAACACCACTGCATCTGGTAGCCTCTCTATTCAATGACCCCCTGCGTGAAAGCCTCACAAGTATTATCCACAAGAAGAAGCTGCTCCCTTTTTACTCTCAAGGTTCCTTCTTTCTTTCTCTTCTCTTCTAGTAGTACTTGTCTTTCTTCTCCTGGTATCAGCACCAACGCCACCGACTCAACTAGTATTGAGAACCAATATAAAGACCTTATTTTTAGCACTGTTCAAGTCAAGGAATGGGCTTTTTGTAATAGTAAGTGGGTGTCTTTCGACTTTGGTCCTGTAATTGAGGACCCTGACTTGCTTGTTCGAGTTCTTAACTTACTTCGTGAGAAACCCAGAATAGCCTTAAGGTTTTTTAGGTGGGTTCAGATGCAGCCTGGGTATGAGAGATCAGTGTTGGCTTTTTGCGTGATTCTTGAGATTTTGGTTGAGAATAATTTGATGGGATCAGCTTACTGGGTAATGGAGAGAGTGATTAGTTTGGGAATGCATGGGATTCTGGATGTTTTGATTGATGGGTATCTGAGTTCTGGGGTTTCCATCAAGCTTCTTGATCTCTTGCTATGGATTTATACCAAGGAGTCGATGATTGAGCAATGCTTATTGGTTTTCAATAAGATGGTAGCACATGGGTCATTGCCTGATGTGAAGAATTGCAATAGAATCCTTAGGATGCTGAGGGATAAAGATTGGTTTGATAAAGCTAGAGAAGTTTATAGAATAATGGGTGAATACGGTATTAAGCCTACTATTATTACGTATAATACTATGTTGGACTCTTTTTTCAAGGAAGGGGAAGTGCAACAGGCGTTGGACCTTCTTCTGGAAATGCAAAAGAGAAGGTGTTCTCCGAATGAGGTGACATACAATGTGTTAATTAAAGGGTTGTCAAAGAGGGGAGATTTAGAGAGAGCTAAGGGATTGATTGGGGAGATGTTGGAAGTGGGATTGGGAGTTTCTGTGAACACATACAATCCGCTGATTTGTGGTTATTGCACACAAGGGTTGCTTGTTGATGCTTTAAACCTTGAAAAGGAGATGGTTAATAGAGGAATATCCCCTACTGTGGCAACTCATAACATCATTATGCATGGTTTTTGTAAATGTGGAAGAATGAGTGAAGCAAGGCACCGTTTTGAGCAAATGATGACTACTGTTCGACCAGACATTGTTTCTTATAATACTCTAATTTATGGGTATTGTAGGTTAGGGAACTTAGGAGAGGCTTTTCTATTGTTTGATGAATTAGGGTACTGCAGTCTCACTCCTACTGTCGTTACCTATAATACCCTCATTGATGGGGTTTGTCGATTGGGTGACATGGAGGTTGCTCAAAAGCTTAAAGTAGATATGAGCAACCATGGGATCCATCCTGATGTGTATAGTTATACAATTCTGGTAAATGGATGCTGCAAAATTGGAAATATGTCACTGGCTAAGGATTTCTTTGATGAGATGTTGCATGTGGGTATAGCACCAGATCGATATGCGTACACAACTCGAATAGTAGGCGAACTGAAGCTGGGTGACACTGCCAAGGCATTTAGTTTGCAAGAAGAAATGTTTTTTAAAGGTTACCCACCAGATTTAGTAACCTATAATGTTTTTGTTCATGGGCTGTGTAAAATGGACAGTTTGGAAGAAGCAGCTGAGTTGGTTCGGAGGATGGTAAATGATGGTCATATTCCTGACCATATAACATATACCAGCATTATACATGCTCATTTAGAAAAAGGTCGTCTCAGGAAAGGCAGAGAGTTGTTTTCTGAGATGCTCATCAAGGGTCAGTCACCAACTGTAATAACTTTCACTGTTTTAATACATGCACATGCATTGAAAGGGAGGCTCGAACTTGCATTTATGTATTTCTCAGAGATGCAAGAGAACAATGTTATGCCAAATGTTGTCACCTATAATGTTCTCATTAATGGTTTTTGCAAAGCAAGGATAATGGATCAGGCTTACAGGTTTTTCTTTGAGATGGAAGAAAGAGGAATATTTCCTAATAAGTATAGCTATACTATACTGATAAATGAAAATTGCAATATGAGGAATTGGAAGGAGGCTTTTAGATTGTATAAACACATGTTAGAAAGAAACATTCTGCCTGATGTGTGTACACATGGTGCACTATTAAAGCAACTAGATGAGAACTGTAAAGTTAAAGCTGTTCAGTCCCTTGAAAGTTTAATCCACAGCAGTGACTAGATTTTTCCTAGATTGACTAAGATTAATCAGTGTGGAATTCTCATGTGATGGCACAAGAAGGGCCTACAGAGTTTTCAAGAGATTCATGTAATCCAATACCAAAGTTGCTCCACTGGCGTCTATGTATGTTCCCTGTGATTCTTTGGAAAGTAAGGTATCTTCTTGCTTAGTTAATGCAATCTATCATATATTCTTTTTCTTTTACTAATATATTCCATGTAACAGATAGAATAGAGGGTGGACCTGCTAATAAGTCATTCTGGATCATGAAAAAATTTGGAGTTCTTCACTGGTATGACCTTCCACTCAGTATATTTCATCTTCATATCAGAGATCTATTTCTGCCACAATCTTGGCTAGAGAAATATAAGATTATTTTGAAACTATATGAATTTTTTAAATAAAAAATCTCTGACCAGATACAAGAAATTCGTTTATTCTTTCTTTTTAAGAAGTTTGAGAGGAAAAAGAGTACTGATTGTTACTTATCATTATTGTAATGATTGGTGTATCAAATCAGATTGTAATGATTAGTGTATCGAATCTGGTAATCAGTTTACTATGAGATGTCTGTTCTAAATTTTTTGTACATGATAAAATTATGAATATTTGGCATCGGTCACCCTGTACATGCTTTAAATTCTATCTCTTAGCATAAAAGATTTGTTGTCCTCTCAGGCTCACGGCGAGCAGAACTTCATAAGAGTCGAACTCTTTCTTTTGTATATACTCTTATGGATATGGATAATCATTTTAGAGTCCTTCTATCCTTACTGATTTTCTACTTAGTTTTCTTGCTCTTTGAAATGTCTCAAGTCTCAAACCATTCCTAGCCATCTATTAAAATAGTCCATCAATATTTTTCAATTGCTTGATTTTATCACTATACATTTAAGAAAGTAAGTGCAAATGAAAGTACCTTATGTTAGGAGGATTAACATAGAAAAGATGACAAGTATATTTGAGCTATACAGTTAACGTTTTTCTTTGAACTTATATTTTAATTGATGGAATGACAATATATTTTCTAGATTGAAGTATAAAATTAGCATAGGGACGAGGACTGAAATAGAAAAATATGATAATTAGGAAGATTGATAGATATTATTTTCATTAATAATATCTTGTTTACAAGAGCTCTCAACCATACCATAACACATTGTTTTGTGCAGCCGTTCATTGTTTGGGTATAAATGGTTTAGGAGAGGTTTGAGTGATAGAATTTGGAATTAGTTTGTTAACGATGAAGAACTCAATTGAAGGGTTCATACTTCTAGGCTAAGAATATGTGGCTCTGTGGTCAACAGAAATACTTCCTTTTAGATTGTTCCTTTTTTCAGTTGAAGGTATTACTTTGGTAATTTTCCTTTCTAATTAGAAGATGTAGAGCTGAATAATGATCAATACTGTCTCCTCCTTCTCCACCAAGGGCCTAATTCCCTACTAAGAACCGAGCAAAATAAAAGAGAAGTTTTCATTTCCTTCATTATAACCATTCTGGGAAACTGGCATACCGAGAATGCCAAGGTTCCTATTCTAAACTTGAAAAGTGTTTGGACCGACTAAAAATGAGTTTCTATTTCCTTTTAAATGAGGTATAACAGCAGATGATGTTGTCATCCTAGGATAAGATATGGTTCATTAAGAGTTGTAAACCAGGTCCCTTTTAGATGAACGTAAAGCATCTATTCCCAACTTGTTTCTTTCTATGAATTCATGTCTGTTACAGAATGAAACGTTCATTTATCCTGTTGATTTTGGAAACTCCTACTCCAAGAACAATTATTACCAGCCAAAATTCTACTTTTTTTCTAACCTTTTCTTGTCTGAATTTCTTTGGCTTTCGGAAGACTGTGTATTGATTTATCCAATTGTTGTACATGGTTGGTTAATGCTTGACTTAAAGGAAAATGTTGGTTTTCATATCTTTTTTGGGGACCTTGCACTTGACTCAGATTCCATGCCTATGTTGTTAACTTTCCAACAATGCTCATGACTGTTCTCTTTAATTCTCTGGAAGCCAAGTTCGGATGTTCCTCCTGTTCTTCGCTTTTCCTTTTTGTCTAGTTTTTTGCAAGTTGCAGTAATTAATAGATAAATAAGATGGATTTAGTCTGACAGTCACCCCGTGTTCTTCCAGCGAGCCTTGGATGTGTTCTTCAAATCCTAAGCAGCTTCTTGTTAAAGCCGCCATGGCCCATAGAGAGATGTGTCTGGACAATGACACTGATGCCCCCTTAATTTTTGGACGTTTTGAAAAAGCAGGGGCATGTGATGCGTCTTTTATTCTTTTTCATAAAAAAAAGGTTAGCATCACTTGCTACCAAAAAGAATCACAGCCAAGCAGCTCTGTTTGTACTTAAAACTGGTTCTTCCCAACTCCAAGGGATGAGGGAGGATAGAATCCTTTACAAATTGTATAAATCAAAATAAGAATCAGCATCTTTTAGCCGACTTAACCCTTTCAAGTGAAAACGAAAATGGGAAGTTTTCTAACCAAAGACGGCGTTAAAAGCAAAACGGAAGTAGAAGCAAAAACCAAGTTCAAAACAAGAACTGTTTTATACCAAGTAGAAACCCTCTTTCTAGTTCAGGGTATCAGTCAAAATTAACTGCCAAACCTTTTGGCGAGTTAGTAAAATTAGACAAACGAAAACAAAATCAAAGCTTTGTTGAATGTTATTAATTAAAGCTCTGAACTTTGCTTTTGTTGAATATAACTTTTCTGACTCATATGACTGGTTTAATCTTTAGAGCACAGTTCTGAAAATTTCATGTTCGAAAACTGATATGTTGTTTTCTAACAAGCCATCTTAAATGGATCAAAACCTTCTTTTAGTTTGCTTTACAACAGAGCTGGAGCTAAATGGAATTGAAGATAAGAAGCTCAATTTTCTTCTACTTTTCGTTTAACCGGCAAGCTCGCTTCAGGTGCTAATAATGTTTGTTGCTCCCCTACCCTACCACAGAAAAAGAGGCGACTTCCTTCCTTCCTTGGGGACTATGTTACTATGTAGCAATTACAAATCAAACATAAGAACAAAAATGTTACGTTTCCGACAGGAAAAGTTGGGGAATAGGAAGAGGCCTTCTTGTCTGCTTCGACAAGCCTTCTTGTCAACACCAAGAATTATTGATTTAAAATTTGTTCCCCCCAAAAACACCTGATTTAGTCTTCCTTCGATTACTCAGTATTTTTCCATAATAAAGCTCCTTAATTTTGTCCTTTTTATAAATTTTAAAGACTCTCCCCCTTGGACAGATCCGCCGTTTTATCTCTATAAATGTGTTTAACCACCTATTTCTCTGTTTCAAACTTTCCACCTATTCACAAAGATCAAAAAGCAGCACAACATTTAAACCAAAATGGCTGCTTTCTCTCATACCATCACCTTATCTATCAGATGTCAGTTCAGCATTGGTTTTAACCATGATCCCAGCAAGAACAGCCTTAAACTTAACACCACCTCTATTAGGTTCGTTAAGGTTGATGCCTTGGGCCAAACTGCTAGCTTGCAGACCTCTTCAGACGCAATTTTAGCTGAAAGTGGAAGCATCCCGATAGAGCATATACGTCAAAACATTCCAACGAAGAAGCAGTTTGTTGATCCTTATCGTCAAGGTCACCTAATAGAAGGTGGGGTTGGCTACAGACAGACCGTTGTTATAAGGTCTTATGAAGTTGGAGCTGATAAAACTGCCACACTTGAAAGCATCCTGAATCTTCTCCAGGTGACAAATTCTCAACTTGATTTTATTATCAAAATTCAGTACACGCGGTGTCGTGAAATAATATTAGTTTGTGTTCTTATAAATATTCCCAAGTAATGTAGGAAACAGCACTGAACCATGTGTGGATGTCGGGACTTCTGGGCAATGGATTTAGAGCCACGCATGAAATGGTTAGGAACAATCTCATCTGGGTTGTCTCAAGAATGCATGTTCAAGTTGATCATTATCCAATCTGGTAAGTCCTGCTCCCAATTGTCATTTCCACGCAATCTAATTCAATGATTACAGCAGTTATCAAAGACGAAGAGGGATGCTTCTTTCATTGTTTGCTTACATGTTTTTTCATCTTTAAATTACCACCTGGGACTAGAAAGAGGATTGATTCAAACCTGGAGAGCTACCCAAGAACCCACTAGGAATACTAACTTCAGTAACTTTTTTTTTTAAAAAATATTTTATTATGTACTTGCATTGTGTTGTGCACTGTATCATCATCTATGCTAAACAGCTTCGGAGGCATATTGGAGTTCAAATGCTTTTAATATTGTCATATGAAAATAGAAAAATTAGTGACAGTCAGTTGCGATGTATAAGGAAAGTAAGAGTCACTAAAAACCTAAAACCGAAGTGGACCCAACAATTTATTCTAGGAAGCTGCTTGCAGGGGTGAGATAGTAGAAATGGATACATGGGTTGGAGCCTCGGGCAAAAATGGGATGAGGCGAGATTGGTTGGTCCGAAGCCAAGCAACTGGCCATGTCTTTGCACGTGCAACCAGGTCGGTTCTATTCTTTAAGAGTCCCATTTCTTCTATACTATTTACATAAAGAAATCCTCAGTAGAAGTTTAATAATGGTACTGCCACCACAAACATCAAACAGCACTTGGGTGATGATGAATCAAACCACAAGGCGTCTCTCAAAAATGCCAGAAGAGGTCAGGGCTGAGATCTCACCATGGTTCATACACAAACAAGCAATCAAAGAAGAAGTTCCCGAGAGGATCAATAAAGTTGGCGACAAGGCAAAATATATGAACACTAACCTCAAGGTATCACAACCGAATTGCTAGTCGGTTACAAGGACAAGTTAGTTGACGAAGAATTGCTAATTCCATCTTTTGACTTTCAGCCCAAAAGGAGCGATTTGGACATGAACCACCATGTCAACAATGTCAAGTACATAAGATGGATGTTGGAGGTAATAACAAAAAGCCCTACAATTCATCCAGTCTATTAAAAACATGAAACATGTCACAGTTTTGTCGTGATCTCTTATTCAGACAATCCCAGAGCAGTTTTTGGAAGATCATCAATTGTCGAGCATTGCACTAGAATACAGAAGGGAATGTGATAGTTCAGATATAGTTCAATCACTCTGTGAACCTGATGAAAATGGAATCCTTGGAAGGGGTTTAAGTGGAGGGAACGAAATGAGTCTTCTCAACAGATTTTCCTCGGCAGATGAGACCATACAGGTAAATGAATTTCTGGGATCTCTACCACTCAAATACACACATTTACTTCAAACCAGAGGAGCAGACAAAAATGAAGAAATTGTTAGAGGAAAGACTGAGTGGAAGAGAAAACATTCTGCTATGTCATTTCGTTCCAAGTAAATGAAAAGCAAAGCTGCTATCAATTTCACTGTCATAAAATTCACGTTGCAACAGGACAAACTCTTCCATAAAACTAAATACGTATCTGAAGATTATTCGACATTCCAGTCTTGAATCTGTGGACAATGAAATGAAGATCCTCGTAATAGTCCCATTGAAATTCAATGAGGTACTGTACTGACAAGGTGCCACAGCCCAGAAGGAAAAAAAAAACATGGTTAGTTTTAATCGAAATAGTTGTTTGTTTGTGTATAGTCATGTTGGTGCTTGTGGAATCTGTTTCTTGGCCTTATCAAGATAGATTCATTCAAAGCAGCCAAGTGTCGGCTTGTTTGTGCAAAATTATTGTTTTAATATAATTGTGAATTCTAACAAACACAATCAAAAATCACTTTTGATGTGAAAATATAAGGGGTTTTAAAGTAAGTTGCGCCTCCGTAACTATCTACATAGAGATGAAACAGAAATTCCGCCTGAACGCTAAGGGAATGGGAGTGTGGAACCCTCTCCGCTGATTGATATGTGAATATGCTCATCTGCTCATGCTTGTAAATAATTGCACATCCAAAGGCCTGTGGCACATATTTTAGTTATTAAGGAATAGGGATGGGTACATGATTTTAAAATCTACCTTATACATAAAAATAATCAGTCGTCTATGAGAGGGCAGAAACAAATTCGAACAGGTGCAAAGGGAGTACTAGTTAGTAAAGAAGAAAAGCGAAACAGGGACGTACTTTTAATCAAAGACAAACAAATTGTAAACACAGGGCTTAGTGAGGTCGGAATCATGAAGAAAATTTTTCTAACTCGTGATCCACTAAAATAAGCATTTACAATTCTGTTGCTGATTTGGGTATTTACAGCACTGACCGATACCCCTATAAGATTAAGGAATCAAAGAATGGTGCACCAAGGCTAGCAACAAAATCACTGTCTTTTTCTTTCTAAACTTCGATGTATTTGCCATGACCAAACAATCAGAAACATAAGTGTAGCAACTCCAACAGACGTCCAGATGATGACCAACCATACAGGCATTGGATTAGGATAGAGACCTGGCAAGATACCCATACAAACAGGTCTTTTGTTAGATTCAAAACTGTATGTAAATAATGGATTTAACATAAACATCATACAAAATATACAGCATACCATGTCCAAACTTGATACAGATGAGAAGTTCAACAATACAAATTGCCAGGGAAAGCCAGCAAAAAGCCCCTACTTTTTTCACCGGTTTCCTGAAAACAATTTGACGGTATTTTAGCAAGAACAAGCATATATTACAGGAAGTACTGCAATATGAAATCACTTGTAATTTATATTTGGGGGGACCGATAAGAGTACCTGTCTTGGAGGTATGAATTGTACTCGCGAATTGTTGGTATTGCAATCAACCACCACAAGATCAACCTATAAACTACCACAGGATTTCTAGGAGGAACCCAAAGACAAAACTTGAGAAAGAAAGTGTTCAGTTCTACTATCAGGAAGACGATGCAAAGACTCAGAACTTGGATGAATAGCCAGGGACCAAGCAAGGGGTGCCACTCATCTTTATCCCAATGAGCTGGTGTAAACTGTCCAAGCGTTCGTTTCACCTGAGAACTAATCTCCAAGTCAATAGATTGCAAGTATTGAAATCAAAATTAAGAATATTAGCAAAAAGAAGACAGTAACTGGGACCAAACAATAGTCCAAAATCTAAAACTCTAAACTTCAATATACCAGCTTACAAATAGGGAGGAACACTTATAATGCATTCATTAACTAATCAGCAAATAATGAGAAGGCATGTCTGGATATAATCCAGGAAAGAACTCTTGGGTATTATTATTCTACAATAATGCTACGGGTCAAGGGATAGCCAACACATATTAAGTACCAGCAATAAGAGGTATATCAATCCATCTAAACTCTGCTTTTACTCTGAGGAAAACAGAGTCAACAATACCACATAATAGCATAAAGTACCTTGCCTATGATACTTGGCTGGCGACTTATACCAACCCACTCATATGTTTTCCCGTCAAAGTATCTAACAGTATGCATTCCTGCCCAAATGCCTGCAAAATAATCAACCACGAGTATGAAACTACTGATTTAAGAAAATTATAGTTTAAAAAATAATGCCAATTTGACTCATTACTTAGTAAAGTAGAGGGCATGATTGTAGACATGACAAATGCAGCTTGAAGCTCAGATAAAGTACCCTTCTCTAGATCTCAATATTTTACCAACTGTATAACACAGTTGCATTTAGAAATCACCAGTATTACGTGAATAAGAAACCACCCACATTCATCAACGGTAAATGCTGTGGTCTTCAGATAAAACTTTTAAAATCTACAAACAAATTGCTGACTAATGCAAAAGAAAATCTAGGAAAATTAAAATCCGTCATCCCTAAAAATATGATGATATTTAACACGTGCACAAAATAAATTCAGTATCTAAGTAATTTATAGCTCAAAATGGCCAACTTTAACAACATCAGGAACCAAAGAAGCAAGTAAATCCTCTCTAGTGCTGCATGCTCCACCATTCTCCTCATAACCACTAGATAGTTGTTGATTAGCTAATCAAACAGAGTCTCCATACTATTTCAGACTTTCCACGTAAACTCAAGAACAATGTTACAGGTCTTATGAGTCAACCCCAAAAGCTAGCTTAAAGGGTGAGAGAGTCCGTAAGACTATAAACTCCACATCAGCCCCTCTTATTACCGATGTGGGACAATGAAACCGTAACATGCCACCACGTTTCACAACCCAGGCATCCGAGGGTTGGCTGTGCGCTAGACCTTTTTAAGCCCCGGGCAAACATTGCCATACCAGCGTCACCCCCCACGCATCCGCGTGTTGGTTGTGCACTAGACATTTTTCTAGCCCCAGGCAAACATTACAATACCAGTATCACCACCCGTGGCACGAATTTCAGTTAGCAGAAAATCAGCCACATTTCAGTCAGTTAGGCTTAGTTTCAAATTCTGAATTTAAATATCAGTTTGAATTTTAAATTCAGTAGAGAATAAGCTAATTCTTTCTTGATTTTATTCCTTAAAATCATATGTATTTATGCTTATATAAAGGCCACCGTATTAAGCAATAAGGCATGCAAAAAATTATCAAACACTTTCTTGACAGTCTATCAAGGACGACTTTCATTATTCTGTCCCAATAGGGTCCCATAGAAAGGGAAGGAATTTAAACAAGGATAAGGAGCACAACTATCAGTCGTCCCGTGACTAGATCCTTAGCCTGAACCCATATTAATTTGGCATCAAAGCTAGGTGTCATGGGACACTCAGGAGCTTTGAATGCCAAGATTGATGTTTTCATGAAGTTCATGGAGCAGCTGCTGATAGATGTGCAGAATCGCCAACAAACCAGCGATAATCTGATCCAACAGTAGCTTCAATTGGGATGTGCCTTTTTCAAGGAAGCACAACTGCAAGAAACTTTTTTGGCTAGAGGTGCATGATTCTGATGAAGTGGAAGAGGAAGAAATAGGAAAGGTCGAGGATCCAGAAATATCGCTAAACGCCATCACAGGAATCAGGAATTCTCACACAATGCAGCTGAAGGTGTGATTGGAAGGGAGGCCAATGTGGGTATTGGTGGATTCAAGAAGCACCCACAACTTTATTAGTGCTACAGCTGCTAAGGAACTCAACGTCCCTATAATTCAGAAGTCCAGTCTCTATCAATGGAGAATGGTGAGAAGGTGCCCAACTCTGGAGTATGCGAGCAGGAATTATTAAAGGTTAATAAAGACTCTTTCTCTACTGATGTTTATGTTATTCCTCTAGAAGGGTTTGATGAGGTCTTGGGGGTTAAATGGTTGTGGACCCTAGGGCCAATTGTGTGGGATTTTGCTTCTCTAACCATGAGTTTTGACCTTGTAGGAAGGACATCAGTTTAAGAGGCAGGGACAAAAGTTAGAGAAAGGAGTAAACGTGCACCACATTCAAGGAACTCCAACACACTCGGTGGAATTAGAAAGGGTACTACCAAAATTTGCAAATCTTTTTGGAGAACCTTCAGGATTACCTCCTACATGGGCTGTGATCATAAAATAACATTGGTCCCAAGCTCAGGACCCATTGTGGTAAGGCCATACAGATATCCCCACCTATAGAAGGATGAGATTGAGAGTCAGTGCGAGGAAATGTTACACCAAGGTATCATTAGGCTGAGCCGATCACCTTTCTCCTCTCCTGTGTTGCTTGTAAAGAGGCATGATGAATCTTGGCGCTTTTGCATTAAATATCGAGGGCTAAATGCCAAAACAGTAAAAGATAAGCTCCCCATCCCTGTACTTCATGAGCTATTAGATGAATTGCATGGGGCTCAATATTTTTCTAAGTTGGATTTGAAATCAGGTTATCACCAAAATGGATCCTGTAGATGTGGAAAAAATAGCATTTAGAACTCATCATGGCCATTGAGTTTTTGTTCATGCCATTTGACCTAACTAATGCCCCCTCAACATTTCAGGCTCTAATGAATGAGATTTTCCAACCACACTTATGTAAGTTCGTGCTAGTATTCTTTGATGATATATTGATCTACAGTACAAATTAGATTGAACATTTGCAACATTTGCACAATTTGTTAAGACTTATTACGTACTCACTAGCTTCTTGTGAAGAAAATCAAGTGTGCTTTTGGGGAGACTCAAGTAGCATACTTAGGTCACATTGTCCATGGTATGGGTGTGTCGGTGCATCCCTCAAAAGTGCAGGCAATGACTGAATCGCCACAACCAAAATCTGTAACAAGGCCACCCAATTGCTTTTTTCAGCTGCCACATTGCAAAAAAGACACTTTACACTCCCAGCCTATGAAAGGGAATTGATCGAGTTAGCCAAGGTTGTGCAACATTGGCGACCCTACTTATGGGGCCATCCGTTCATCATCAAAATTGGCCATTTTAGCTTGAGATAACTTCTAGTGGAACAACATTGGGCATGTAAACTAATGGGCCTAAATTTTAAAGTGGATTACAGGGCTGGCATTCTGAACCAAGCCACAGATGCACTATACCATAGGGAGGATGATTCAGTTGTGGGCTACTTCCCAACCTCAGCTCCAATTATTTGATGCTATCTGGGAAGAAGTTCATGGACCCGGGGAGTTGTTGCAGTTGCGTCAGCAAGCAAAAATAGGAGCAACAGGGGCAGTCCAAAAAGGCCTAATATTGTACAAGGGGAGAGTTTTTCTACAGCCCCACTCTCCCCTAATTGCTGCCATTATTTCAGATATCTATAATTCCACCCATGAAGGGTACCAGAAGACACTATAGCGAGTGAAGAAAGATTTCTTTTGGCACGGCACGAGGATGGACATCAAAGAATTGTTCACACTTGCAGCATTTGTCAACAAAATAAATGGGAAAATCTTCACCCAACAGGTTTAATGCAACCCCTAAACATTTCCACACAAATTTCGGCAAATATCTCAATGGATTTCATAAAGAGATTGCCTAAAGTTGGGGGTAAGTCTATCCTCTTTGTTGTAGTTGATCGTTTCTCTAAGATGGCTCACTTCACACCTATGGCACACCCCTATACCGCTACTAATGTTGCTCATGTTTTCTTTGAAAGTATTTTTCGATTGCATGGACTACCTAAATCAAATGTTAGCGATTGAGATAAAGTTTTCACCAGTACTTTCTGGAGGGAGTTGTTTCGACTTTGTGGGACCAAGTTAGCATATTCACCGGCCTATCATCCTCAAACAGATGGGCAGACGGAGGTGCTCAATAGAACAACTGAGATGTATCTACAATGCTTTGTTGGGGACCAACCAAGGCATTGGGTGGAATGGATTACTTGGGCCGAATATTGCTACAATACCTGTTTCCATTCAGCAGCACAAACCACACCCTTTCGAGTGTTGTCAAAACCCAAGGAGTATAGAGGGGAACCACCAACAGCTCCATACTCTTTACCGCCACTGCTGGAGGGCAAACTTAGCCCAATTCCACAAGCCATCTTGCGGGCATGACTCAACCGTTGCCTGTGGGAGTTATTGGTTCATTGGCAAGGCTTGCCTCAAGAGAGGCTTCGTGGGAACCACGAGGACAAGCTCTTTGTCAAGGGGGCAATAATGACGTGCAAGATGCCTTTGTAGGCAAACTATATGCAAGAAAGAGAAGTGGTCAATGTCAACAACAGATTCAGTTAGCAGGAAATCAGCCACATATTTCAGTCAGTTAGGCTTAGTTTCAAATTTCGAATTTAAATATCAGTTTGAATTTTAAATTGAACAGAGAATAAGCTTATTCTTTCCTGATCTTATTCCTTAAAATCCTATGTACTTATGCCTATATAAAGGCCACCCTATTAAGCAATAAGGCATGCAGAAAATTATCAAACACTTTCTTGAAAGTCTGTCAAGGACGACTTCCATTATTCTGTCACAATAGGGTCTCATAGAAAGGGGAGGAATTTAAACAAGGATAAGGAGCACGACTACCCGGTGCGTTGTCCCGTGACTAGATCCTTAGCCTAAACCCATATTAGGTTACTACAGCCTCACAGCAGTAAACGAGGCAGCATAACATATATTAATGGCCGAAGGGAACTTACCAAACCAATTGCAGATCACAATGTCAAGAAGAATGCTGTCCCACCAGCATTCATTGAAGTTTGGTAGCATATGGCGGAATGTAAGCTGAAAATCCAGTGTTAGTTATTTGTAAGATGAACAAAAACAACTTAATACCTTTTCCAAATGAAAATGATAACTTAGGATGGAAGGACCGCCTAACTAACCTCCATCAACTCAAATCCAATAGATAACACCCAAAGAAGTGGTTGATTGCGGATCAAGATGGCCTTGCCCCACCACCCAAAGATGTGAGCCAAAACAAATTCATCAAAAAGTGTATCCTGAAAGAAAATCAAGTAATCAGTATAAAGAGGAAAAGGAAATCTAATAATAAACACCAGTATCCAGAACAAAAAGTGGAAGTTAGATCGGATTAAATATTATAAGGAATAGAATGTGAAAGAAGAATTCATACATAAACATTCTTAAACCTGCTCGTAGGATTTTCAGGTGTATGAATTCGACAATCAGCACCATATGATTTTTCAGGTAGTTCTGCATTAAGCCATGTTGACAGTACAAAGTGAAGTTTAGTGGTAATGTCATCATACAAGAGAATGAGATGAATGGGAAATTCCAAGTACTATAACCACAAGGTAGTTACAATTGCACTGCTAATCCAAAAGCATTACCCATTCCAAGATCAGGATGGAGAAACTTCATGAACTGCCGTGCATCATCACGTTTCTAGAAAATTCAAATTTTGGGCAACAATCAGCAATAATTCAAGCACGGTGAAATGGAAAAAGAAACAAATTGTATCTGTGCAAACATAGGGACAGCTACACAATTATGCCCTATAGGTCACTGCACAAGCAATTTTTTTAATAAACACAACATATTTCAAATATGCCAGTAATGGGAGCATTAGATAGCAAAAACTATGCATAAATCCTGACAACTAAAAAGGAAGTTGCATGTAATAACAGAAGACAGAAAGCTCATAAGCTTCTAAAAGGTAAACTTTGCTTTATGAGCAGGGAAACCAACCTGGAAAAGTAAAAATGTGAGAGCAACAAGATAAACAACTGCCAGCCCATGAACCAAACGCCAAATTGCCGGATGTGGCCGTATAAGGACCCTGTGAAAAAATAGTGTGGAAACATGCTACATAGTTAACTTCACTGAGATGAAGAACCAAAATTCACAGCAATGTAAGGGGATAGAAAGCACATGCATCATGAAAAAATTGACTTAAAGTTTTCATCACGATCAGCAAGTATAACCTAGTTATATCATTTTTGAAAATTGCAGTGTCTAGGTGCAACAAAATACATGTTAAATATATTGTTCAAATGCATGCTCGATGTATGCTTAAACATTCAGCACAGGCAATACAAACTTAAATATGGGAAAAGAAAATCTGAAATAACTTGCTTATCAACTTACGTTGAAGGGGCCTGGAGCAAACAATAAGCAAGAAAAACTGCAATCATCGCCCATACTCCCCTAAATACACAAGGTAGTTAGGGTATTTGACTTGTAAAAAGATAACCCCAAAACAGCCACCATATTAACAAACACAAACTAACCTTTTCACAGACGTGACAGCATCTCCAGATGCACTGCCCTCAGGATCAAGGGCTCCACTGGCCCAACTAAGACACAGAAAAGAAGTAACACCTTAGATTCTCTTTGTTTCAAACATAGACAAAAACAGATTCAAGTTCCTGAAGCCAAGGAATTAACAAGAGACAGTTTTGTATGACCTTGTAAGATCTACAAATTATGGCACTCCACGGCTGATTATACTGATAGAAACTCATATAGAAATCTTTCTACGAATGCATACACATAATGGGAAAGAACCAAAGCATTTTTTGAAGCTGAAGCAAATTAGGCTGAAAATTCCATGAACGATGTCATCAAAACAGAAACGTTTGCAACCATTACAATCCAAATATGAATATAATTTTCAAGATAAAGAAAAAGAGACAACTTTAAAATTGAAAATGATTGTGAAAAATTTGGGTTCAAAAAGTGTGATTGAAAAGGAAAGAAAAAAACCTAAAAAGTCTAGAAAAGTTTAGGTCAAATATTTAGTGTTAAATAGCCAGTTGCATTAAATGTTAGTTAAAATCAAAATACTATAACAAAGGTTGGTGAAGAAACTAATATTGCAACGTGCACTCACATTAGAAAGCATGCACCAATAAGTAACAACGAGATAGTCCTTGGCTTGTATGCCCAAGCAGTCCATGGATCCACATCACCGACATTTGATATTGTCATGCTGCCATTTTGTTGAGCAAGATTATCCTTTTTTCTACTTCTGTTGTGATCATTAGCATCCATGGTCACACACTTCACACATACAAGTTCCTCACTGCACAGTGAAACAATGATAGGGATCATGTAAATGCTAAAGGGGGAAAAAAGGTAACCATTCCCCATCTTATCATTTCTTGCCCAAATAGTAAGTTATACTAGCATACATGTAAAGCAGTTTAATATTAATTGGAAAGAGAAGGCCCCATCTCTAAGTTGCAAGGACAATCTGAAACAGTAAAGTTTGAACTGTTTTGAGAATTGTTTTCTAAAACAAGTTCCTTAAGGTGTTATCAGACTGTACATTGCTCAAGCATTGGAAAGCAGAAATCTGAAATTATGGAATACATATTATTCCAAGAAGTAAACATATATCACAAAGACGATGCTAAAGAAAATAAAGCAATCACCACATAAATTCAGTTGTGAATTAGACCAGCTGCATGTCATACACATCTCTACACCACAGCCCCATTTTGAGTTCTCAATTAATTTCTTTGTCTTGAAACATTGTAACAGTATAACATGGACACCAACACATGGCCTAGACAATGGTTCTTTAAAGCACAGAAGAAAGCACAACACAGGGTCCAAGAACTGGGAAATGTTCCATGAAACTCTAACCACCAGTCCCCACCGAATGGCCTACCACTGATGCAGATATGGAACAACACCCCACGCGATCCAATAACCAAGTTCATGCAAAGTCTCACCAAGAAGACTCGAATCATGGGGTTTAAGTTCTTTTTCTAAGAGAGAAAGCAACATGGACATGGAAACTTGCAGGTGAGAACAAGCCCTAACATAAACAACTTAAATCATTTCCTAAGGACATAACATTATAAGTTCACAAGACAGTGAAGAAATTCTCACACTTTAAATGTTATCGCAAAACCAATCGAAGGCCTTGGATGGTTCTATCCTCTAGACGCCCATCTCCATATAAGCTACATAAAGGAATGCATAGTGATAAGACCCAAAAACTTAACATTTGCATTCGACTGAACGCTTCAAATTCCTATGCAAATAAAACAAAATATGACCGCAAACAAGCTTCTGAGAAGCTCCTACGGTCTCCCGCAGCCTTACTGTCAAAAGCTTAGCATGCATTTTGTTGCTACTATTAAAGCTAAACTTATTTCAAGAAAAAAAGGCAAAAAAAGGGCAATTATCTCAGCCTTTCACTAGCAAAAACGATACTTTTTTATTAAAAAAAAAAAAAGAAATGTCGCTCCACCAGCACAGTACTATATTAGTTAATAACTTCTGTAGCTTTCCGCATTGAACTGCCAATCAGTAAAATCTTTTAACTTTCCACTTCAGATGAATTAAAAAATATAAAAAATAGAAACGATAGAGATTCATTAAGTGTAAAGCTAAGGCTGATGAGATTTGAAATTGCTACCAAATTAACCACTCTAGTATGCATTCAATAAGGATAGGAACTTCCCTCTTGATCAGGCACAGCAATAAAAGAACCGATTTATACCTTCCAGAACAACAAATGATTGAACGACAGAAGCCACCTTATCTCTTAGTTACAGTTACTAACCAAAACTACATCCACAAGCAGATCACGGAACCCACATAAAAAAATAAGAAAAATAAATTTATCATTGGCAAAAATATAATTCACCCATTGTTTAATATTTCAGGAAAAAAAAAAAAAGAAAAGCTTGTTTTGATCATCCAACCGACCAAAAAGTAATCACTAGCGGACGTGAAGATTTCTTCATTATAAACGAAAAGGAAAAAGTTCAATATCTTTTAAGTCATTAGCGGACTAAAAGAGAAACAAACGAAATCGCTAATAATCCACAGATGAAAAGGAAATTGATCGTTTAAGAAATGAATTCGCAAAATTGAATCACTGCATGCAACAGGGATAAGTCATTAATATTCAAACGCAAGAATATAGAAGGTAACGGAAAAGGAAGGAGTAAAATCACAACAATGCCATCAAACCAAACGCTTTATTCACAAGTTATAAACCCAAAAATATATATCTAATTAATAATTTAAAAGAAGAGAAGAAAAACCAAAACGACATTAGCACGTAGAGTGGAGGCATAGAACAGATTCCGATAGAAAACGTATATATGATTTCACCGAACTTTTGCTATAAATAAAAAAAGCTTATCACAAAAGAGAAGAAGAAAGAAAAGGGAGAGGAAGAGATAGGAAAAAAGATTGCTGTACAAAACGGCTGTCATAGAAAATGCAAAATAAATGAAGAGAGAGAAGGGGGTCAAAAGAAGACCGTACGATTTGTAGAGGGGGAGGAACGAGAAGATCGAGGCCGTCTGATAAAGTATAAGTATTGTATCTCGATAAAGATCGAGTGTGCGTTGAAGTCACAGAGACGACGAAGAAGAAGAAGAAAAGGTGGTGTTTCAGATATTATCTTTACATAAATACATACCTGAGACAGAGAGTTGCAGAAGAAAGTTAGAGAGAGAGAGAAGTGGAAGTGAAGAAGAGGAGAAAGGGAGAGAGGGGATTTTATACGGAGATGATAAGAGAGAGGGAGTGTGCGTGGAGGCGTACGATGGTCAAAGGGAGATTTGAAAATGTTTTGAGCATTTTCTTTTATATATATGTTGAAGATGTATATAAATATAATATTTTAAT
Source organism: Erythroxylum fimbriatum (assembly GCA_026770325.2). Lineage (NCBI taxonomy): Eukaryota > Viridiplantae > Streptophyta > Magnoliopsida > Malpighiales > Erythroxylaceae > Erythroxylum > Erythroxylum fimbriatum. The sequence goes on from JANZLH020000366.1 coordinate 177,781, forward strand.
GAGTGTTCCTAAATTGCCCTTTGAGGTTGAGGATGGATTTCGATGCATTAACTCCTTTTTCTTTTTATCTTTTGGGCGGTGAAGAAGTGGTTTACAACAGATAGGAAAAAGTTTGGTTTGGATAACTAAACACGTCTCTCCGCCAACCTTAGCATCAAATCATACCAAATTATTGAGTTCTGGCTTTCCAAATTTATGTGCCATCTCAATTATGTCTTACGTATTCGTTCTGTCTGATTTTGATTAGGTTAGACGTTGTCGCTTGGATCTATGAGATTGGTTGATTTTGGTTTAGAAATACCTGCAAAACAAATAAAGGCACGTCGAAGGTTGATTCCCGATAGGCCCCTCCGACTCTCAAGTTAGTCTTTTTGTAAGGATTTTGGTGGCTAAGAATTAGGAGAGTACGAGGATTCTGAAGTCGTACCTGTATCATGGCAAAGTAGTACCTTATATATAAAAGAGCCGCTAAGTTTAGGTCTTTACGTATGCATGGGAGGTTACCAACTGCAAATGGGTCGTCGATGCATGGGGCGAAACCGAGCCTAGCATGATACATTTTTTATTTTTAAAGTAATGTATAGAGCTGCATTTGCTATCTCAATAATATATAGACTATCTTTATAGACACTTAGTGAACTAAAATATAGACTATCTTTATAGGCACTTAGTGAACTAATCTCAAATCATTCGATTCTTCAAAAAGGTTTGGCAAATCATCAACAGGGTTAACTGAATTAGAAATGAGCAGCTCATCACAATAAAGAAACAACAATTCACACGTCTAATCTAGTCAATAGTCAAAGATAAGGTTAGGACTTTGATTAGCTAATTTTAATTATGAGGCCATGGATTTAGTTTGACTCATCTAGTCATGCCACCAAGCAGCAACAAACTGCGAATCCTTACGAATCCATTAATTTTCAAAAGCAAAATCTACTTTCTTCAAAAGCCACCAAAATCCTGGCACTCACCCGTAAAGCATTAAGGCCCGCCCCTTTCAGTTCTACATTACATTTAAATTTAGCCCTTCGTATACTGCAAGTCTACCTTGTGAACAGCCAATGACAATATAATCTGAACATTGTACAAGATAAAAGAAACATTTGTAAGGTCTCGAGTTCGAGCCCCAGACACCTATAGGATTTACAGTTGTAGTTCAACTCGCTGCACCAAAGGGGACAATACTTAAGCCGTGCGGGCCCACCCAAATCACAATTATAAATTGATTTTTAAATCACAATTATAAATTGATTTTTAAAAATCAACACTAATATAAATTTAACATTGTAAATTGAATTATAAAGTTTTTAAAAAATTATTTATAACTTAAGTTTTCGCTAAAACATTTTTAAAGCTCAAATGTAGTTTTAGGAGACTATTCTAAAACTTGGAGGTCGATAACTTTACGCTCAAAGTTACACGTGCAGAGAAGAGTAGGTTGTTGGAGTCGATGAAAATCCAGGAAAACCGTGAACATTCAAGTACGAAGTATAGATATGGCCTTGCAATAATTGAGTAGAAAAAGAAAACAATAAATTGGTTGTAAATGAAAGTTGTCCTTGGTAGCCAGGTGGAAGTGGGTCAAAGATGCTCTTTCGCAGGCACTTGCTAGGTCTGCATTTGGATGACCCAAGAGGATTAAAAGGACAACTCGAGAGAGGATGTTGCAGTACGGGAGAGATGCAATTAGACTACTCTGGTCCTAAAGTAATTTTCATACGAGGGAGAGGGACCACACCGTTCAGTTTTCTTGCTTATATACAAAAGTAAATCATATCTTTCTTTTTTTTAATCAAATAAATTACTATCTCTCAATAAATGTTGAAGAAACTATGACAGCAGGAAAAAAAAAAAAAAAAAAAACAGAATAGGGGGCTAGGAATAATCCAGCTAGAGGAATGAGTTTTAGTTATGAGTAGAGGCTCCACCACACTCTCTCCTCTGTCGCTTATCTCAAACTTCCTAGTACTTGCCTTCTACACTCATCTTATGTTCCATAAATAATTTATTTCAATTTAAACATAAATAAGTTAATGCTTTGAGAAAATTAAAATTCTGCATATCAAATAGTGTACTCCTTTGCTGCTTAACTGTGCCTTGGCATACACTAAAAGCCAGGGATGCATTTTAATTTACTGCGACACTCATCTTATGCTTTATTATTGTTCACAAATCTGTAAGTATTTTATGTCGTATTTGGTGCCCCCATAGCCATAAATGAATCAGAGAGTACAAGAGGACAATTTTTGATTCTTATTTTAGCCATCTTGTCTTACGACTGAAGACATTATCGTAACATGATCTAATGGTAAGATGTGGATAAGTTATACTTAAAGTTCACTGGGTAACATTTTTTAGAAATTTCTCAGATCTGAATCTGTTCACAACATTTATATATTTTGATTCAACAATCATTTTTGTAAGCATTCATCACAGAATCGTAAACCAAATCAATGAAACATAGGATCGCCGGTAGTCAATGGTTTCATGCTTTAAATATGAGCCAAGGTTTTAGTAAATTTAGAATCAAATATTATTATATACTTCAATTGGGGGGACCATATCCTCCGAATGACTTGGTTGCCTAGCTAAAAAGCTACTTTTAATCCTTCTTTAAACTCTTTTCAGGGCTGAGCATCCTAGTTTGACCATAACTAAAGTTGAGATTACCGAATAACAAGCACACATCTAATCTTTCTGGTATAAAAAAAAAAGTGAGGTATCTTTGACTTAAATTTGTGACTTTATAATTACAAGGCGCAATTTCATCAATAGTTCAAACTGACCCTCACACAATTTTGTGGTTCTAAAGCAGTGTTTGTTCCAGTATAATCCCTCAACTTTTTTCTTTGACAAAATAAAAAAGAAAAAGCATTAAACAAAAGATTCGCCATACGCAGTGTTAGGCCATAGATAGCTTAGCCAACTGGCAAATACCAATCCCACAAGTATGTATTTATATATTATCTAACGTAGCCAGCTCTCGCACATGCCCCATAGGTCAAAACTTTCTTAAGAACATCGCTCTTTAACGCAACCTTTTTAGCTACTGGAAAGTAGGAATTTTTATTAAAATTTTATAAAACCACATCGAATGCCTCTTCTTCTATGAAATCCCAAGCAGTAAGATTAAGAGAAGGCAATACAAACATATTTTTAGTTTTTAACTAATGAATAAAATAATTTTAAAATTTAATTCTCTTTAAAAACTAATTAATCTTCTCTTCAATAAGGTAACATTGAATATGTGTTAATCGCTTTTTTTTAAACGTGAAATAGAAACTCAACCATGAAACCAACCTCAACATCATTAGAATTGGACGTAACAAAGGATTCTTCGAAACTCTTCATGCCCAATTGACTAAGTCTGGTCAATTCTACATCGCTATCGTTGGACCGACAACCACGACAATCATACCGCATGATGGAAAAAACACAGCCACACTGATATGGTTGGTGTCAATTTCCTCTTTTTCTTTATAATAAAATTAAGAGCAAAGTACAATCTGAGGATGTTACAAATTTCAAACAATTATACTAACAATATATACAGTATTCTTTCTGTTTTCAGATATAATAAGGATAAGATTTTTGCATTCTTGTAAGGGTTCCTAACATAAAGGGACAAGAGCTTGCCCAAGCTGTTTCTTAGAGTTATATGGGTTAGATTCTACCCCTTTCAAAATTATTTTTACCTAATCAAACTCGTCCTCTCCACTTTGACAGTAATATCAATGTCGCATTTCGAGAAAGGTCTATTCTTAATCTGTATTTTTTATAAATTTTTTTGTTAAATAAAAAAAAAACCTCAAAAACACTGAAATAACGTAATTTATTATCCATAAACACTGAAATAACAAGAGGAGAGAAAGTTAAGATAGTAAAAAATAACAAAATAATACTGAATTTTATTTTAATTATATTATAATGTAAATTGAATCAACTATTTGATAGATATATAAACATATGTTTTTCCTTTTGTTGTACATGAATCATAGATTTGCATAATTAATCAAAGAGTTCTTGTAAAATAATGCCTAAATTAGTTCTTGATTGTGGAAATTTGAGGGAAAAAAGGTAAACATTGGAGGATTGAAAAAGGTAAATGAATCTTATTCTCTTATCTTACCCCTCATTTTGTTCATGCTTATTTAGAGGTACATAGTGGGTGAAGATTGCATAATTATTAGGTAAAATGACAAAGATACGTAACAAATTACAACCATGTCATGGAGATAATACTAGTGAAATGTTCGAGAACAAGCTAAGGTGTTAGCAAGACTCAGGGTATAGGCTTTACACCTACTGACAATCTGTCAAAGTTAGGAAGAGGGACCCATTGGGCAAGGGGCGGAGCTTAAGTTAACAGAGTCTAGATTTTCTGTATAATATTACGGTGTCTTATTGTGTCCAATAAATCTCAGTCATTTATTTATGTGGGATCTGCATAGGACCCGCGTGGGTCTCGCAAAATAAATGGTTGAGATTCCATGAGACAGAATAAGACAGAATAAAACTGAACAGAGGATCTGGCTTCAAGTTAACTGGCATCAATTGCCCTTTAAATTTTATCGTCATAAAAAATATGTTAATTTTTTATGATATTATTTTGTGTGCTGTGTAAATAAGACTTAGGATAATAATTAACAAACACCAATTTATTATTTGTTATTTTGTTGTCATCATCTCGATTCTGCCCTCCCACTAGCTTTGACATGTCTCTCAGTTTGAGAGTTTAAGTTTGCACGGAGTTACAAAGAGTCTCTTATTAGCCTCTACTTCTCTCTTTATTTGACAGTTTTGACATTATTACTCATTTTCTAAACTAAAGCATACTTTCAATTTATGGCTAGGGATGGAAACTCGGAAAGATTGATCAGATATTTGAGCTTAACTCGACTTAGTCGAGCTTTAAGGTATAAAAGCCCTCTCGAACTGAATAATTAGGGTTCAATAGTGCTTTAATAACCTAAAACTTGATCGAGCTTAAGGTAACTAAAGCCAAATTGAGCTTTGTACTGATGAGCTCAAGCTATAAAATTTTTGGGTTAGACCGGGCATAGGCACAGACGCAGATACATCACTGGTTTCTCAAAATTTATAAAATTAAATATTATTTATTTTTAATTAATATATATGTATGTATATATATATATACCAGAACAGAATTATTTAGAGTCCAGTGGTACACTAGGCCCTCTAAAATTTAAAAACTTAAATATTTAAACTCTTTTATCTTAAATTTCTGACTCCATCGTTAATTACAGGTAACCAGTTTGCCACCCGTAGTTAGCGTGACTTGCTCTGGGAGTCTGAGTTATAGTTGTAGTGTTTCTGACTAGGAATTTGAGGGATTGAGAGTGTCTAGCAATGGTGAGTCAAAAGGAAGGGTCGAGGGTCAACATGTTAGTTCGTTATTCTCCTTATTGGGGCGGTGGTAAATTTAAAATCAAAGAGCTATAAAAGTAGAAACATTAGGTGCGAGATGAGGTTTTCGATAAACATTTTATAGCTTCAAATATTGAAGGAAATATGTTTTTTCATAAGTCAAATTTATCCGCACGCTTGGTATCTCGTATCCTCCTTTCAAGTAGTCTGTTACTTGAAAGGTATCAGCGACGTATCCAGGATTTTAATCTTGAGAAAGCTGGCGCCTATACATATGCATATATTCTGAAAAAATTTTAGTCTTGGGGGCTGACGCCTATATATATATATATGTATATATTCTGAAAACTTTTTAGTCTTGGGGGGCTATAGCCCCTGCCAGCCCCCCCTGGATCCGTCCCTGGCATCAAGCTAACCCTAGGTCGCTTTAAGTTCATGCATCAAATTTGTATCTCTGAAAAACTTCTAAGTTAGTATAATTTGAATACAAGGCTTAAAAATAAACCATTATAAGGAATAAATGGAATGGATCCTTCTTTGGTTATATCTTCAGAGGATGAGAATGAATAGAGTTTTAGCTAGGTCTGGTAAAGGATTAAATTGAGATTCAATAAGAGGCAAAGATCATATGCTCTTCTGGCCTCTTACATACAAGCCTTAGAATCTGTTTCCTCTGAAGGAGTTTGATAGAGTAGGAACTTTTGTTAGAGTTTGGCCTTATTGATTAACACACCTATAACTTGTTTCAATATACACACCTTTAGGCCAAGTTATTCAAATCGACTTGGACAAAGAGCTGAACAAGAAAGTGCCTAAACCCTCACACACCTCCTTTAAACTTGCTTAGTTGATTACCTATAATGTTGCGACTATTAAAGAGAAAAGGAAGGCAATCATGCTTACAATGGAATAATACGCCCCTAAATGTGATGTAAAGAATGAGGACTCAGTCTATGAGAGGATGTGCTTTTTTTATTCGCACATAAGCCAAAGTATGGTTCTTTAACAAGATAAGAAGTTCTTGAAAAAGAACGATATGTTGATACATTGCCCTAATAGATGGAGATCAATATGGTCAAGGTTTAGAATATTTTTCTTTAATCTTTTCGCTTGACAAGCAGATATTTGATTCTTGCAATTATTTTATTCCATCTTAACCAAGGAGATCCTCAATAATGAGTATATAGTGAAGGTAAAAAGGATGACTTGAAAGCAAGATGGCCAAAGATTAGGAGAATACCAAGAGGAGATTGAAAAAGGAGCTTAAGGTGTGAGATAAAGACCTAAAGGCTTTGGATGACAAGGTTCATAATCTAATTATAGACCGTAAGAATTTATACTCTAAGCCTCACAAACAAAGCGAGTTTCAAACTAAGAAGGGGTACAAAATGGATCGACTTCCTGAAAAGCAAGTCTTCTTAGCTTAGAATTAAGATAAGGTGACCTTATATTTTATTAAGAGTTTCAACAAGTTTAAGGAGCTAATCACGTTAAAACATCTAGACTTTAGAATAGTTGAATTGAGAATATACAACTTGCTTATCCCGTCTAGATCCTCTGTCCAATGTTACTCTGTCTTATTCTGTCTCATGAAATCTCAGCCATTTATTTTGCGGGACTCACATAAATAAATGACTGAGATTTATTGGACACAATAAAACATCATAATATTTGACAGAAGATCTAGACTCCCAAATCCAGGGCTAAGTTTGTTTTGGGTGTGTTTACCGATATCATGAAGGACTTGGGTCGAGGTTCCAACAAATAAAAATGATTTGAGAGCTATCTTCCTCTTGTAATATGGACCCTCCAGTGACGAGTCCAGATCTCCTGTCCAATATTATGTTGTCTTATTGTGTCCAATAAATCTCAGCCATTTATTTATGTGGAGCCCGCATGGGACCCACGTGGGTCCCACAAAATAAATGGCTGAGATTCTATGAGACAGAATAAGACAGAGTAAAATTGAACAGAGGATCTGGTTTCTCCAGTGACCCCTTTGCATCGACCCTTATTTGGAGTAGGCTAATAAATATCCACAAGTATACCTCAAATAATTATATATATATGATAGTGTCTAGGTCTATATAACTCACTTTAATCAATTATAGGTGCATTATTATTTTCTTTTGGTTCTTCATTATACACATTAAGCGTTAAGACCAAATATCTATCAATGCATTTTTTTTTGTTAATATATATCAATGCATATTTCCTTTCCTTCATTTTTGTGTATTTCATTTTGCCTATCAAATTGCAATTTCTTTGTATCTTTATGTAAAATCTGTGATGTCTGTTTGAGTTTAGACGTGTTTTGAATAGTAATTTATTTAGGCGATTGCTGCATGAGTAGACCTACAATTTACCATTGTATTTTGCCGTGAGGAAAAATGTTTTAGTTGCATAATTATCGTATAACATGTGTCTTTATGCATGCATTTTGCTTTTAGTGAAAACATCATTGCACGATTATTAATGTATAATAAATACTCCCTTCTATTCAAAATAAAAGTCGTTTTAGAGGAATTTTAATTATTCAAAATAAGTGTCGTTCGTGATTTTTCATGCAAGTTTATGATTTTACTTCCAAAATTACCCTTTAATTTCTCTTATATCTTAATTACACAGATTATACTTTCAAGGTACTTCAAAATGCAATTAATAAGGGTATATCAAACATTTCATTAACTTTCTTAATAAATGTGCATCCCTTTAAACCGACTTTTATTTTGTATAGGAGAAAGTATATGTCTGTATTTATTATACATTAATCGTTGTATAATGTATCTGTATTACACTTCAAATGAGGTCACATAACATTGGTAAGGCAAAGTGATCAAAGGGTAACGTTTCTCACTTACTAACGTCTACCTTAGCACTCATCATTTAATCTTCACGACTTCGTTGACATCATCTAGAAGTCTCTCCTATTATATATACCATACGATCTCCCTAATCCATGCGTCTCCAATTGTTGAATGTCATTCATAGGAGCTTCCAAGTATGTAGGTTCAGGCCTATCTTCCCAAAAGATTTCCCTTTTCAAATTCAATGGATTCCCCACTTCAATAACTTGTCTGCCATGGCATTATCCTTATAATGGATTAATTGCAGATATATGGTCATGGTCTGGCCCATCTGGGGATATCATGCAATACTGCTTAGCTTTAGAAGTGCCAAGAACCTAGTTTACAACCAAATAAGAGTCCGATCATATCTGTACTACACTTAAATTATAACTGAGAGACTAATCTCATTGTACTTAGCACTGCTTCATACTTTACTTCGTTTTTAAAGACCTTGAAGTTGTGCTTATGCACATCTTTGATTTTCAAAAGGCTTGAGTATAAATCTTTTCCCACCACCCTCTCCATTGCTTAACTCATCGATGAATGCTACCCAAGCCATAGCTGGCTCTGCTTCCTCCTGACTGCTTCATTAGTCCGCTTAGCATTCTACTAGAAAGTTAACAATCACCTAAGATTTGAAGGTCGTCCTCTAAACATAGTGGATGTGTCATATTCGATCAATTTCACGAATTATTTAGTCAACTGTCTAGAGGTAGCATATGGACCTTCTCGATGAGATCACAAGTGTTAAGGTTACCTTCTCTCGTGCTGTCCTAAGTTGGCTTTAGTCTTCTCTCACAAAGACTGAAGTTAATAGCCTAATTTGAAATAGCT
>JANZLH020000367.1:8040-19350 GCA_026770325.2 Erythroxylum fimbriatum
CAACGTGCACGTGACATATTCTTGGGTGGACTTGACCTAACCCACATAACATGAAATCCATGCAATAAAACTGGATTTTTTTCTTGCCCAGTTGGCTTATTCTTGAAACATAAGTTTTCATGCATAAGTCATATTTTTCAATCACGTTCTCAATCAAACAATAAAATCCATGTTCATTTAATTCAAGTCAACTCGACCATAATCACAATTTCAAACAAATGGTATTTATTGCCAAAATTGTCACACAATCACAATCATAGAACATTTCTCAAGCGTTTAAAACATAATCAATTCTCACTTAAAAAAAATATAGTTGGAAACCATTAATTACATTAGTCGAATAGCCTTTATAACTTATTAACATAAAGATAAAAGTGAAACCCACCTTAATCCTTGCTTAAATCTTGTTTAAGAGAGTTCCTCCTCTTGCTCTTCTTCTCTTCCTTGCCCTTCTTCAACCATAACAAGCAAGAAATCCCAATTCAAAATAGGATTTAGAAATTGAAAAACCTAAAAGATCTCAAACTTGAAATTGACCCAAGAATCACTAAACCCATTCCATTTCTAAGCTTTCTAAACCAAGACCCATTCAAAAACTAAACCTTGAAAACCTAACTCACCTTGAATCCTTACCCAAACAAGGAGTTTCTTGGATCAAACTGAAGCTTAGACCTTCCTCCACGTTTTTCCTTCTTGGACTTTCTTCAAACACTTTCTTGAACTCTTGGAAAAACAAAACCCTAACTTCCCTCTCTTTTTCTTCTTCTTTCCTCCTTCACACGACACTCCCCTCTTTCTCCCTCTCTAATTTTCGTTCTTCTCCTTCTAATAAGCAAGACAAGCCTCCTTTCATTCCTTTTATACTCTAACTTAAGCCACTTAAGCCCACTCAAGCCCAAAGCCCCTTAATGCAAAGCCTTGTCCATTTCTTTTAACTTAAGCCCAACTTATTCCCTTCCCCTTTCTATTCTTCCACTTAAGCCCAAAGGTCCATTAAGCCTTTAATGCACTTATCACCTAACTCTTTACTTCAATTTAATTCATGCCAACTCATGCCACCTAATTCATTTATGCTACCATACTAATCAATGCCAATGTAATTTAATTCCATTAAGATTCCCAAAAATCATGTAGTCATGCTTTATAAAATAAAAAAAAAATCAGGGGCTAACACCAAATCCCTCCAGGACTGCCATGAAGCCGTGAGGGATAAGCTGAGGGCTAAGAATGATCTAATGGAGCTACGAAGCTCTGTCAGGGAGAAAAGGATTGACGCAATCAAGCGGTGGAAAGAGCGGCACTTACACGAGAAGTGCCTAAAATTTGCTTATGATCTGGCTCTTTCCCTCTTGAGGAACTGCCACGCTGTTTGCATCCCTGACGGGTCGGATGGTCCTTCATTTGAGGACTATGCCGAGCCGTTACTTCCCTCCGATCTTGGCATTTCACTTGAGGAGGTAGTGGAGATAGCGGAGAGAGATAAAGAGGCGTTACCGAATGAGATGCTGGACCTTAGCTCAGATGAGGAGGAAGAGCGAGTCCTCGGGAATGTCTCTTCGGTTCCTCCCATAGACCCTAGTCCTAGCTTGGTTGCGTTGCCGACCTCTGCAGCTGCTCCCCCTTCCAATCTGCCCGCTGGTTCCTCTCCCCCTACTTCTCTCCCTACCGAGAGACTCAAATAAATTGTGTAATAGGATCTCCCAAGCTTATCTGGAATGGGGGCTTGTGACCAGAACAAACTATTTGGAATAAAAAATTTTATTTTTATCCTTCATTATCTTGTTAATTCTGTAAATGAAGCCTTCAACTATCGTTAGTTTTATACGACGGATTGCCTTTTCGAATAGCATGTAGCGAACTAGCGCGTTCGATATGAGTCGATCGGTCGTTAGGTTTGAAAGAATTTGACTGAACAATACTGAGGCCCAGTGATCCAAGATTTTGGCTCTTGGCATTGCCTGGTTCCAAGATCTCGTTTGAAAACTTGGCCGAACGGTGTCGAGGCCGAGCGACCCAAGATTCTACTCTTGGAGTTGCCTGGTTCCAAGGATCTCGTCTTGGCAACCTGGCCGAGTGATGTGGAGGCCGAGTGATTCGAGATTAATCTTCTCGGCATCGCCTAGTTCCAAGGATCTTGTCTTGGCAACCTGGCCGAGCGAAGTGGAGGTCGAGCGATCCGAGATTAATCTTCTCGGCATCGCCTGATTCCAAGGAGCTTGTCTTGGCAACCTGGTCGAGTGGTAATGAGGCCGAGCGATCAAGATCCTATCTTGGCATGGCCTGGTTCTAAGGATCTCGTCTTGGCAACCTGGCTGAGTGGTAATGAGGCCGAGCGATCCAAGATCCTGTCTTGGCATCACCTAGTTCCAAGGATCTTGTCTTCGCAACTTGGCCGAGCGATCCAAGATCCTGTCTTAGCATTGCCTGGTTCCAAGGATCTCGTCTTGGCAACCTGGCCGAGCGATCCAAGATCCTATCTTGGCTTCGCCTAGTTCCAAGGATCTCGTCTTGGCAACCTAGCCGAGCGGAGTCGTGGACAGTCAGTTAGTAGAAAGTTCTCCCTTTAGCCCATCTTGGCGAGACTTTTGTGCCGAGAAATTTGAAATTCTTTATTGACGATGATAGGGGCGTGGGCCGTTAAAAAACCTGACTAGCAAGGCCAGGAAAAAGGTACCCACTGGCTACATTCGCAAAAGCGTAAGCAGTAATAAAGTACAAGACAAAGAAATAAATAAAGTAGAGCTTATCTATCTGATTAATCCCATGTAATCTATTGCGTTTATTCAATAGGGTTCATCCTCTCAGTCTCTTCGTCAGCTCTCACATCAAGAGAACTTGTCAAAACTACCGCTCCCTCGAGCGTTCTTGTTTCTGCCAAGTAGCATTCCCTAGCGATTCTTTGCTGACCCCTGACAATCCCAATTCCGCGAGGTATTGGGAATTTCATTGCTTGATAGTAGGTTGAGACGATTGCTCTGAGGGCGTTTTGGGTGGCCCTCCCAATTATGGCATTATATGCTCCCATAAATTTCACGACCAAAAATTCAACACACTTCTCTACTTTACATGGCTTTTGTCCGAATTTTACGTTCAAGAGGATTCGGGCAAATGGGTAGGCTGATGCTCATGTTACCCCTTTGATAGGTCCCTCTATTGGTAGTAGCCAATCCTCCGGAATCTCCATCTGCTTAAAAGCATCGTAATATAGTAGGTCGACCGAGCTGCTTGTGTCAATCATTACCCGTTTCACTTCGCTACCGTCCATATTTAAGGTGACCACTAGCGCATCATCATGAGGACAGCTAATACCATGCAGATCAGATTCGTCAAACGAGATCACCCCATCGTTCTGCTTCTTTTTCTTTGCTGACAAGTCTTCAACGACCTGCCTGGCATACCGCTTTCTTCCTTTGACGGTGGACCCTCCTGCTGCACTACCACCAAAAATCATGTTAATGACCCTAACCGGTCGGTCATCCTGTTGTCTGGCATTTATGTCGACTCTTCCTCTGGATTGTCCTTTCGTGTAGCGTCGGTCGTCCGAATTCCTATTCTGCCCCATTCCATCATTCCTATCATCTCGCTGCCAAGGCTTCCGCCAGTTATCCGACCTACCGCTCCTGCCCTCATTATCCCGTTCGGCGTTGTTACCGTACTTCAAAAATCTACCCAGCTTTCCCCTTTAGATAAGGAGCTCGATTTCTCGCTTTAAGTCCCAACAATCCTTCGTGTCGTGACCTACATCTCTATGGAAACGACAATATAAAGTGGAATCCTATTTTTTGAGGGGAGTTTTCAACGTATTAGGTTCTCGGAGGGGTTCTCCTTCAGCTCTCATGACCTCCAATACTTCCGCATACCGCTTGTTAAGCGGGGTGAAGGATTCGCGACGCTGGTCCTGTCGGTCGATCGGCTTTCTCCAGCTAGACTGATCCTTTTGTCGTTTGTGTTAATCATCCGTTCAGCCACTCGGCCAGCGGTCATCTGATCTACGTTTTGTGTTTTTCAACACTTCCTCGAGCTGGATGTATCTATCCGCCCGATTTTTTATCTCTTGAATAGACTTGGGCTGATCGAAGGCCAATGACTTCTTGAATTCTTCATCCCTTGTGTTACTTATAAGAGCGGCCAACATGGACGAGTAGGTGAGGTCAGGGACTTCAACAGCTTCATTGTTGAACCGAGTGATGAACTCCCGCAAACTCTCGCTCCTTCCTTGGGTCAATTGCATCACTTACAAGGCAGTCTTCTGTGGCCGTTTGTTTGTAGCAAACTGGTTGAGGAATAGCAGCTTAAAATCCTCAAAACTGGTTATGCAACGTGGGGGTAAGCTGTTGAACCATCTTCAGGCTCCTTCTTGAAAGGCCGTACAGAAGGCCTTACATTGAATGGCGTCAAGGACGCAATGCAGGTTCATCATCGATTGAAAGTGCTGCAAATAGTCGAGGGGATCGATTTTTTCAGTATATTTTTCAGGCGTTGGTATCTTAGTGCCGACCGCTGGGAGGCTATTGAGGATCTCCGGGATGAAAGGAGAGCTGTACTGTGTTGATGGTTGATCTGGACAGGAATTCATGGCTATATTGATTCGATCGTCTACAATTTTTTCTAGGGCTTCAGCAGAGTGCCGATTAGCCATCACACCAATCTGTCGAGCAGGGGTTTGCTGCTGTTCCGGTTGAGACTGTAAGATTTGGCGAATCAGAACGGCCGCTTCCTCTATTTGTCTTTGGGTGAGGGAGATTTGTTGTGGTGCAGGGGAATTTGCGTTTAGGGGGTGCTGAATGTGAGGGTGCGAATTAGTTCCGACGTTGTCCTCCAGGGCTACGCTCTGTTCTTCTTGATCTCGGTTTTGAGGTTGTGGTTGATCATCCGGGTGCGAAGATTGTGTGTGGTTATTCGACGGTAGCTCATCTACGCTAGGGTTTCGGGTGATGGGTGGAGGACGGATCTGGGAATCATGGTATGTCAATGGAAGGGCAGCGGGTAATCGCAAGCCTATTCGTTGCAATGCAAGTGCTGCGACGGCGGCTACATCAGAATTGGCTGCTGCCGCCTGACTGATTTGAGTGCTTCTGGACGTGGTGCCCTGACGCCCGGCCCCACGGTGGGTGCCAACTGGTTCAGTCTAATTTTGATGGGGCTGGGTGCTGTTGCTTAGATCCATGAAATTGGTTGACTTTGGTTAAGAGATACCTGCAAAACAATAAAGGCACACTGGGGGTTGACTACCGATAGGCCCCTCCGACACTCAAGTTAGTCTTTTTGTGAGGGTTTTGGTGGCTGGGAATAAAGAAATATGAAGGTTCTAGAGTCGTACCTCTTTCATGATGAGGTAATAAATTTATATAGTAAATACCTGTAGGAATTAGGTCAACATCGAAGAATGGGCCGATTGGCCCATGTGCCATTCTAAGGTTGCGCTTGGGCCTAGCAAGACCGACCCAACCAAAACTTATTATATATTATATATTTTTAGACTTTAAAAATCATAAAATAATATTTCTATCTGATGTTTTCAATTTTTATTAAGGTTCATCGAATTATGTCTAACTCTTACTTCAAAATTTTATATCAAACTTTCAAGGATTGAATAATTTAAAGAAATAAAAAAATTTGAGACATTTATATTTTATCACTAATTGAGATAAGTAGATATATTTTATAAAATAGAATGAAAAATATTTGATAATTTACTTATATTTTAGAATATTAAAAAATAAATTGCCCTTATTTCTATAATAAAATTTAAGTTCTTCTATGGCTTTTGGTTTAAATGTATTATGTGTAGACTGTTAAACAAAATCATTAGTGTTAGGTGGTTACACAATTTACTTCTTACTTTCCCAGCTATTTCATCACTTAACCTCTATTTGGTTAGGCTTATACTAGTAAAACTTTTATCAGTAGAGCTTTTTCTGTAGATCTTTTCTGA
Organism: Erythroxylum fimbriatum; assembly: GCA_026770325.2. Classification (NCBI taxonomy): domain Eukaryota; kingdom Viridiplantae; phylum Streptophyta; class Magnoliopsida; order Malpighiales; family Erythroxylaceae; genus Erythroxylum; species Erythroxylum fimbriatum. The sequence continues at coordinate 13,976 of JANZLH020000367.1, forward strand.
GAAGAATTTTTTTAAGAAGTCAGTTGATTATTTGACTGTCATTTAAAAAAGAGCTTTTTTGAAAGAGTTTCATACAATAGACTGTTTAGCAACATAAAAATAAAAAGTACTTTTAATTTTAACTATATTTTAATTTAGTCACCTGTCGATTGATTCTTCGTTATCTCTTAAAGTGTCAGTGGTCACTGTGTCCTTTGAGACAGTTTACTCGAAAGGAGGCAACACCAAACTGTATGTTACAAAGCAACTGCGCAAGAGATTAGAAAAGATGAGTTTGCAAGATAAACGTGAAGATGAGTTTGTGGGTATTGTGAGAATTATGTGTAAAACATAATGGCAAAAGGGAATAAAAAATAGGCTCATTAATTAATCTGAAAAATCTATCCAAAAAAGCCATTTGAGAAGTTTTTTTGAGAAGCTCCAAATTTGAGCTTCTTAAAAAGCTGTATTTTGGCTGTCAAAAAAGTCATGTCTATTAAAGAAGTGCTTTTCTATTTTACATCCTAACATTCATTTTTATTAAAAAAGGCTTTTGTGGTGGAGAAAAGTGCTTATTGACCTCCCAAAAGCTTATATAAACAGTCACTTAATAGAATATAGTTCACGTTAATCAATCGATTCATTTTGTTTTGTGGAAATTAATTAATCCATTTAAACAAAAGCTAACAACATCTTTACACAAATTTGTTATTATAATCATTTTTTTGGAATATGTACGTTTCTAACTAATAATCTTGAAGCTTGATTATTACACTTTACTAGATCGATAAAAAAATAACTTTTAATAAAAATAAATCTAATTTTATTTAATTTTAAAAACTTGAGAAAAAAGAAGTTGTTTGAGAATGGGGTATTACATGGAAGTGAGAAGATTATATTAGGAGAGCAAGGAGGATATTACTCAGTAAATCAAAATTATAGCTAAAAGGAAATATTTACTTATATTTAGAAATTCTTATTGTATATAATTCTTTTCTTTTTAGTTAAACTTGCCTTGTTTAAATGGTAACTTTATATATAAATAACTTGTAATATGCAATTAGGTAGGATATGTATAACACATTCTTCTATATAAAATATTATCATAGTTTTATACTCAATCTGGTTTTTTCCTTGAGTTTTGCTTCTTTTATTCATCCTAGATAAATTCTTTTAAGAATTTTCTTTGAGTTATCGTTAGGAGTTAAATTTCTACTTGTTTTCTCTTCAAGTTCTTTATGCTGCAAGTCAATAATATTGATGGACGCAAGTATGCATCCATATATGTCAAATTCAATAGGATAAATTTTACTCTTTAGGAATTGCAATTTCATTTTTCATTGAAGGAAAAGGAACTTTGCTATTCCTGATGGGTCTCAAAGAAAAGAAGGAAATTCTAAAATCAAGAACCAATGGAGAACAAAGAATGTTTAAATTATCACTTGAATACTCAATTCAGTTGAACTTGATATTGCACTCAATCTCCAGTCTTTCAAAATTATAGCAAAGATGTAAAATTATCTTCAAAAAATTTATTCTCAAGTTGATTAATCAATATAATTCTAACTTGAGTATAAAATTGCTAACGTCAATCAAGAGGATAAAGACATTTACAACCTTCATATTAAAATATTAAAGTTGTGGACAGAACAAGATATGATATGTTCAAATATTGCCTCAGGTGTGGCATATTCAAATATTAAAAAGGAAGAAAGATTATGCAAGAGTGATGCAATTCCTCATGAAGCTTCGACCTTGAGAATGTAAGGGCCATATTAATCAATCAAGGTGATTTAAGAATGGAAACTGTTATTAGGATCTTGTTCATGAAGAGACATGGCTAAATACATAGGTTCAGCTAACCACCAAATCAAACTCAGTTGATGTTGTTTTTTGCCTTCAGATGGTAAAATTCAATCACAATAGAAGAATACGGAAAAAATGATACTTGGTGTGGATATTGTAGTGAACTTAGATGTGTGCAATCTCATTACAAAAAGCATAATATATACAACTATTGTAAAAATTTGGTATACAACATTCTAAATTGTAGAGTTTGAAGAATAAGCAAGATCATTCAACATTTGTTACTATAGGTAATGATGAAGAAAAATCCACCATTAGGAGATTTTTTGTTTCACTATAAGCAATTCAGAAGATGATTCAAGACTTAGTATAAGCAACTCTTATAGGTATTATTTCTTTTGCTTTTTCTATAGTCAGATTATTAAGTAAAGGAATTAAATTTGTTTCATGGTTCTTTGATTCAATCAACTTTAACTATATGTCTAGTCAAAAATATACTTCATCTGAACTCAAACTTTATCCTTTGAATATATTGATTACCAGAACCAATGGACAAAAATTACCAATTAAAGGAATTTGTAGTGTTTGCTTAACTAACGAATCCAACAAATATGTATGTTTACCTAATACTTTTGTTTATTCCTCTCTTAGTAGCCAACTTGATTCTATTGGCTAATTAACTAATCATAACTACTCTTGGTTGTGATGTGTAGGACCTTTAAATAGGGAAAATGATCATAAAGGAGCATAAACCTGGACATTTGTTTCTTTTTGGTTTAAACCATAAAAACATATTGTCCTCTGTGTCATATAGTATTGCCATTTAAATTTGTATTACATGTCAATAAAATTTGTGACATATGGCATTATCATCTTAGTCACCCATATATTAAGTTACCTTTTGTTTTTAGTTCTATGTAAATTGATGTACCTTTTCATTTAAGACATTGTGATTTATGAGGCCTCCAACCCGTTTTTATTTAAACTTAGATATAAATATTCTAGTTTGTACATTGATCACTTCACTTGATTCACTTGGGTTTATTTTCTATGTGTTAAATTTGATCTAAAAAACATACCAATATCTTTTTATTTATGATTGAGACACAATTTGGCAAAATAGTCAAAATATTTTGTTTAGATTCTGGCAGAGAATTTTGTGCCTCCAATCTTATAACCTTTTTTAAGAAAAAAGCATTTTAACTTAATAGTCTTATCCTAACACATCATAACCAAATGGAATTGTAGAGTGAAAGAACCATCATGTTTTCGAAATTGTTAGAAACCTTTTACTTGAATCATGTGTACCATATTAATTTTAGGTTGAAGTAGTACATGCGACTATCTATCTCGTTGATTGGCAAGCTTCTGCTGTAATTAGTAACCAATCTCCATATTTTACTCTACGTAATAAAATACCTTATTATTCTTATCTTCGTATTTTTGGTTGTGTCTGCTTTATGTTGCTTTCTCCTCATAAACTGCTACAAACCATAAAGTCATTTAACACGTATTTCTTGTCATGTCATCTTTTTTAAAATGTTTGCTTTTATTCTTTGTCTCCTAGTCCTATTGTCACTTGTTCCTCTATTTCCTTTTTGCATGATTTTTTTATTCCCATTGAAATCTTAATACTAATGATGATGTAAGTAATATCTACCTTGTCATTAAATGATCATGTTTTTGTTGGTCCTGTCTCCATCCCCTCTATTATTGATTCTACTCCACATTTGTTGTAATTAAGAAGATCCACTTATGTCAACTTTGGTAAACCATTTAAAAGGTATAGCTCTTTCTATTCTTTTTTTATCAATTTAAATTTTGTTTAGATTCCTTCTACTTATAAATAGGCAATAAAATAAGAATATTGGAGAAAAGCAGACGAAGAAGAGCTTCAATAATTATAGGCGAATTATACTTAGGATTTAGTTCCTTGTTTACATTATATGTTTGTGATAGGAAGTAAATGAGTTTATACCATTAAAGTGAACCAGATGACACTTTTGATTAATACAAAGCTCACTTAGAGGCACAATGATATAAACAAGAAGAAGGTATTAACTATGAAGAAACATATTTCTCTTATATATTCTCTTGTTGATCTTAATATGGATTACAAAGTTCACAAATCTCTTTATGGCCTTGAACAAACACCTTGTACATGGTTTGAGAAATTTCAGTCTATTATTTTTTTAATTAGTTTTCAACAAAGTTTTAATGATCACTCACTTTTTATTTGTCATTCTTATAGTGACATTGTTATTATGCATCCTTATGTTAATAATATGGTCATCATAGGTAGCAATCACCAAAATATTGCTAATTCATGCAATTTCTTATAAATTACTTTTATATGAAGGATCTCGACGCTCTCACTTATTTTCTTAGGTTAGAAGTATCACATATATTTGATGACATCCATCCAATTTAATGAAAGTATATTGAAGACTTACTCAAGCTAGTCAATCTCAATGATTAGAAAACTTGCTCTATCTAATAGAACAAATTTTGAAGTTAAAGTAGGATGATGGTTCATCTCTATTAGATCTTACTTTATATTGATGGTTAGTGGGAAGTCTTATTTATCTCATTATTACAAGTCCTAACATCTCCTTTATTGTCCAAGTTGATAGTCAGTTTATTTCTTAAACTAAGAGACCACATCTCTTAGCTTTTCATCATATAATTTGCTATCCAAAAGAAACTTACAATCATGAACTACTTTTTCTTCCAAATCGTCTCTCACTCTTCTAGCATCTGATATAGATTATAATGGGTGTGTTCATTCCTGACATTCTATGACGGGATGGTGTGTATTTTTGGGCAATTCTCCAATCTATTAAAAATGTAAGAAGTACGAATGTATTTCAAATTCTTCTACCAAGGTCAAGTATTGATCAATATCCTCTGTTAGTTCTAAAATTGGATGGCTGCAATGGCTACTCATAGATTTTGGTGTTTGATGCTCTCAACCCATCGCTCTTTTTGGAGATGACACAATTGCTGTCAACATTGCTACTAATCTAGTACACTATTAGTGAACTAAACACATTAAGATTAATTGTCACTAACTCCCATGACAAAATTATTCATTTTACTCATATTCTCATGAACTTGTTGACTTGTTTACTAAGCTCATGTCTTTTACATGTTACTTTTATTCTGTTCACAAATTGATGCTTGATGACAACCATCATCATTTTAAAGAGCGATATTAAAGTGAGAAGATTACTTGAAGAGATTCAGGAAGATAATTCTCGTAAAACTTAGATTTGTAGCCAAAAGGAAATTTCTCCTTATATTTAAAAAATCATATTATATGTAAAAAAAAGGAAGTACGAATCTAGGTGGTGAGAAACAATACTTGCTTCCCATCCACCATGCTAGGCCGTGAGAAACACACATAAAGTTAATAATCAATGACTTTTGACAAAGGAAATTCCAGGGGTCCTAGGCCTCGAAGTTAATAATAAGGTAAAGTTTGTCTAGTGAGCATTTTTAGTCAGTCAAAACTGTTAAGTCAAAATTGACTTTACGTAGTGAATGATTTTGATGACAAACAAAAAGAAGATAAAATGAAAAGCAGACGT
>JANZLH020000367.1:26047-37775 GCA_026770325.2 Erythroxylum fimbriatum
GCCGTTACTAAATTGCAATCCAAATCACCTGAAATAATTTCTTAACCAATTCTATGTATTTTATTATTATCAAAACAGTAAGGAATTTAATTTGTCAACCACCATTGGTCCAACATCCTTCATGATATTATAGTTTATTTAGAAAGGACCATACTCAAATGGTAATGAGTTCAAGATGAACTGCATAAGGAAGCTTTCATCCACTTCCATTCCTAATGACTTAAGTATTGCTACAATGTTTGTTATCTAAGTTATATGTTCGTGCATAATACGTGATCCATCAAACTTCATAGTGGCTAATATACCATAAGAGTCCCAGAAAGAGACTCTCTAGCAACCTAAAAGCAGTCTTGCACAAACTTAAGTAATTCATATTTAACATTGCTAGTAATTGTCATTTTCATATACAAAAGACTCAATCTGTTTGATATGTCCCATTTGTTAAAATGAATTTTTTCCTCATTAGTGCTCAAAACATTTAGGGCATCTAGTTTCTTAGATTTGAGTGCAAAATTCAATTCCAAAACTTCAAATCGAACTGGACTTATTCACTCTATTTAGAGAAGTTCAGTCTATTAAACATTGTAACAAATGAGAGATCTGGATGCGTGGCAATAGCTACTACATGAAATTAAGACTTAACATTAATGCTTTGTGTCATATAACAACATGCTACACAAATTCAAAAAAAATCATAAATTGTATATTAATGTATACCTTTGGGCAATCCATTAACACTCTATACAACACATAACAATTTTTATAAATTGTATATTAATTTTGACATTTGGGTGATCCATTAATATACCACATTAAACATAATGGACTAATATGTACATATTTTGGTAATCATATATATACCAACTAAAAATAATTACTATCTTTAGACATTTAAACATAACTAATTGTGTATATGCATTACCTACATTCATTATCATTAACTATGAAATAAAAAACTACCTTTGGGCAACTTCAAAAACATTCTATAGCAATGAGTTTCAATTTACCCATAAAATTACAATTCATTAGCATCAAATTATGAGCAATTAAAATTTAAACATAATATTTGAAATTAAAAATAAAAATTAATAATGGCTTGTGCCAATGCTGGTAACTTGTTTTAATGCTTAGCATTGGCTACATGGTTAGTGTTGGGATATCCCAGTGCCTAGCATTGGTGATATAGCTCGTGCTTGCCAGTGCTAGGATCTTATTCCTAGTGCCTAGCACTGGTAATATGGCTAGTGCATGCCAGTGTTGGGATCTTATTCCCAGTTCTTGGCATTAGTGTTTGGATCCTTTACCTAACACTTTCATTTCATTTCTTTTTTAATTCCATACATACAATTGATTCATCATTAAAAATCATTAAATAAAAAGATTTACATATAATTTAGAAACATATAAAATGAAATTTAGGGTTTTTCAAAATTTTAAAATAAGGTTCACGAGTTTCTTTAATTTATGAAAAATTTACATTAAAGGAGAAACATAAATTTCTTATAACTCTTGCTCTGATACCACATGTAAGAATAATTTTCATAAACATCATAGGATCTAGAAATATATATAACTCACATATAGTCATTAATATTTAGAATTCTAATCTCATACAAAGATAAAACTTTCAAATACTAACCTTTTTCTGTTATCAGTGATGCAAAAATGGTTTGCAGTAAGCTCATTACCTGATCTATCTTTTTCCTAAACTTTTTATCACTTTTTGTTTATGATTGTATTTTGTGAGAAGACAACTTACTAAGCGGAGATAGAACCATTATACTTTTAATGAATTGGTAACGACTAATCAGTTTTAAAACTCCCCATTATAATGGGCCAAAACCCCAAACACCCTTTAATAAAGGATTAATTTCTAACACTCAATTGACTTCAAATTTTTACCAAAATTCTCTTTTTACTCATGGATTCAAATATGCTTTTATTATATTTCTTCTTTTTCAAGACTCATCTATGCAAGATTTATTCCCAAGTTTTTATCAAGCTAATCTTGTGATAGAAATAAACAAAATGATGGTACGATAAAAAAAGGAGTGTTGAGATTATTATGTCAAGAAAAGAAGAAGAAGAAAATAAAAAAAAGAAGCGGACCAAGGTTTCCCCTTAGATATGACTACTTTAAAATATGTTGGATTTTAAAAAGAATTTCATCTCTCTTCTTTTTTCTTACCTTTTTCCCTTTTACAATCAATAAATTTAGCTCCCTTATTTATTTTACCTTGCTAATAAATTTTCTATTAATTTTTACTTGCAATAAAGGTTTTTTACTCTCTCTATTACGTTTCACAATCTTTTTTTACCTATAAATACTAAGGTATATTTCACCTTATCTTTCATAAATTGTTAAATATTTTTCTTACCCGAATGCTTTGCATCAGCATCATATTGCCATAGTCTACCCAAAATTATTTAACATGCATTCATGTCAAAATCATCACACTAATTCTCATTATAATGTTTACCAATTAAGAATGGTACCTTACAACATTTGACAAGGTTTCTCCAATATTATTGATACATCCAATTCTATAAGGTTCAGAACGTGGGTCAGTAGTCAATTTCAATTTCTTTACTATTACCTTGTAATATTTTCTTGACTAACTCCATCAATAATTAACACATATAAGCTCCCTTATACCATAAATCTTATGCAAAAAAGTTTATGCTTTTGCAAATCATCTTGCTCTCTATAAGATATTATCAACCTTTTAATCACTTGTACTAGAGCATCATGATCATGATCATGATCATCATCCTTTTCCTCTTTTTGCTTCCAATCATCTTCTTAATATACATATTTTCTTTATCATCATCTTCATATTTCTCCACCATATTTACCATGTTTCTCTTTAGGCATTCATTAAATTTATGGCATGATTCATTGCTTCTACAACACTTTAAAAGGATGGTTTGGTTATAAAGATTGGTGGATTTAAAGGCTGTTGGAGCTACTTTGATTGATTTATAATGTTACTTTTCTTACCAATACCACCTATAAGGGCTGCATTCACCACCTTAATTTTTTTCTTTCTCAACATAAGCCCTTTTATTCTCATACCACTTAAACTCCCTTAACTTTTCATTAAGCATAGATTTTACCTTCACAGCCAAATTCCTAGCGTCTTGGACTATTAGCACCATTTAGATCCCAATCTTATCCTTTATACTTGGCTTCAATCCTCTTAAGTTGAAGCTTGTTGAGGTTGAGTTTCGAACAATTGTTTACAGGCTACCAACTTTAAATACTCTGTGATATATTCATGAATACTTCTATTTTCTTGATAGAATTATTGATAAGCATAAAAGATATACTTTTCTCTCCTCGAGAATCATATTATAGTCAAAGAAGTGTTCTACCTCTGCTAACTAAGCTAAAAATATATCTATATCTAAATTAACACTAAAGGATGAGATACCTACTTTTATTTTATACTCATATTCTTGTCTATGATACACAACTTCTTCCTTATTGTTAGAACTATTGTTAATAATCCTATAGTACGAGAGTTTGAATTTAAGGACATTTTGTAGGGCTATCTTCATTATCAACTTGATCATCAATTCTCTTATTATTATCTCCTCCCAATAATGCATCCAACTGATTCTTTATTTTTGCCAACTGCAATTTCAGATTACAATTTGACTCCAACCATTCTTCAATTACTCTCCAAGCTTCAGTAATTGATGAATTTTGTCATTGGTGTTGTTAATTAGCCATTGTTAGAAGAACAAACTTTTGGTTTTGAAAGCTTTGGTACCAATTGATGTAGCGCAGAAGCGCAGAAGTAACCTATTCTAATCTAAGAATAGAAAACATACCCAAGTATAATCCAAGATTTGAAGAAAACTTCAAAAGTGATCAAGTCTATTGATAAGAATAGTGAAAATAAGGAAAGTTAACAAGTTGTGTTATCCTATAGTAATTTATGATGAAAAATAACAGCTTAAATGAGGTTTCTCAAAATAAAAATCTAAAATATGAATTTTATTTTAAATAAGCTCTAAAACATGAAGTTTATTTGAAATAGAACTCTAAAATATGAAATTTGTTTGAAATAGAAGTATGCCGACTTTAAACATGAATTCTTGGTTGTTCTCATCATAAATTTGTGCATTTTTATTCCTCATCAATCATTAAAATAAAATATTTTATAAATTCATAATACAAAATTATTATCAATTTCTAATTAATTCATTTTTGTATAAATATTGATTTTTATAAGAATAAATATATTAATGGTAAATATTTTTAATGTTGGATCAATCAAAATTATGTTGTTATTTGGTAGTCTATAATGTTAATATAGAAAGCAAAATAAAATTTTATTAGTGTCCTAAAACCCAAAAGGTCAAAACAAAATTTATGTAATTTTAAACAAAAACTTGAATATTGATTATAAATTATTTATATCCTTTTCAATATTTTTTTATTATTTGAAATCAACTAATCTATTCAAGTAATTAATTTTAACTATAATAATAATAATATATTTATTTTTAGGATTCTACTTCCAGATAATTTTTAATTTGGCAATTGATCGTAACCATAATTAATAAGAAAACAAGCATAGGTACACTGAAAAATGCAAAGCGCTCTCGTTCTTCCTTTTAGTCGGAATTGCATCCTTCTCTCGTGTGCAATAACTTCATTCGGCTTCGTCAATGCATTTGTCCAAATACTGTTGTGTACAAATCGGTGCTTCAATTGGAAACATTGCTGACAGAAAAGCATATATTGACAGAAATTTTCATGAATCCTTTAACTTCACCTAAAAAGCTAGCCATTCTTATTATTATAAGTCAACCATAAGCTGAACTATTAGATGCGAACTAAAGCATAACGAGAAAGCCATATAAGTAATGGGGAAATAAAAGCATTATATAGAAATAATAATAAAAATACCTAAATTTCAAGATATAGCTAAAATAAATGCAAATAACACTAATAATACTAATCACAAATAATAATAATAATAATAATAATAATAAGGACAAAACCAAAGTGACTTTTAGCAATGTTTTTTTTTTGGCAATGATTTTCATAGTCAGATTTTGGCGATGATTTCAAAATTTGTTATCAAAAGTCCAGCGTTTCGCGACATTTTGTAGAATCATTGTTAAAGACAAAAGACACAATCTTTTGCAATGGTTTAACAATTTTATCGCCAAATGTTTGAGCATTTTGTGATGATTGTCATAATCGTCACAAAAAGTTGGACTTTTGGTGACATATTTTTTAAATCGTAGCCAAAAGTTGAAACAATTACAATTTTGAGCTAAGGCATTCAAACTCTATAAATTTGTTTAACTGTATAGATTTATACACAAATGATTCTTTAATGATACTTATTGTACATTAGTACACTTCCATTCATACAAACATTTCATAAAAATAGAATGGAGCATTTAAAAATTGTAAAATATTTTCAAAGTTTTAAACATATAGTTGAAAAACACATGGTATGTAATTTAAAATTTGAAAAGTAAATATTTTTTGGATATAAAAAGATAAACATACCTAAAATTTTAATGTTAATAAGATCAAAATATCATAAATTTAAGTTGACTACTATTCTTAATAATTAATATTTATTAACAATAAAATAATAATACATATAAATATTGAAATACGATAAGCAATATAATATAATAATATACGGTAAGTAATACAAGATTTTAATTAGAAGTTCAACAATTCTTGCAGACAAGACAATAAATAAAGTTTCATGCCTATTTTTTCGAAAAGAAAAAGAAATAATTATTTTTATGTATTCCAAGTAATATGAGACTCGGTAAATAAGGTAAAGAAGTTCCCTGGATTCCCAAGAAGTCTCCTTGCATGCTCGAAGGCATCAAGTGAAACATTGAAAGATGTTCCCTCAGGAGTTGGTGTATTGACAATCTCTTCCAATAACTTCTTGGTTTTAACTACACTAGCAGAAGATACAGTGAATGATTCCTTAGATACAGTATGATTCATTGAATTAGATGAACCGCATGCACGATGTGCTTCACCTAAGAAACAGGTAGTATAGAACTTAAATAGCTAATTAAGTCAAATGGTATAGGGAATCTAAATTCGAACATATGCATACCTAATTGAACAGACATAGATTCTGGAATTAACAACTATTCCAAAACAACCGACTTCCATAATCCTATACCAACCATTGGGACATTGCCACTCCCTCCATTTTCATCTATGTTCTCTTAAAGGTTTGAAGAAACTTTACACAACACATAATATATACAATGAAACGTTCATATCTGAGAGCTCCCTAACAAAAAATGAGATATAGATAATAAAGAAAGAGAGATAATTTGGATGATACTAAAAACCTTGAAGAAGAAGATTGGCTATGGAAGGTAAGGGGTCATTAGTATTTAATGAGTAGATTTGTTGTGCATCAATTTGTTCTTAATTAGGGAGAATTTTGTCATATTCCTCCCAGTAGAGCTCATTTATGCTATCAAAAGCTAGTCGTCAAGTCGACATTCTGCGATAAATTAATGTTATCAATTTTATTTAGAAAAATCAATTTAGCATTAAATACATTATGTTTAATTAAATTCTTTTAGTAATCAAATCCCCTAAATTCTCAGGGGAGGAATGAACTGATCCAAAATTGAATGGAACTTTACCGTACAAATCCTAGCAACAGAAAGAAAAGTTCATTCCTTTTAAGCGATGCTAAAAACAATTCTTTTCAATAACTTGTTATTTATTTTGAATAAAAACAACAAAACTCAAGTCCAACGTTAGACTTGAACCAATTCTTTTGTTTTGGGTACACTTGATCCTATCGAGTAATGCTCAGGAAAAACTTTTATATATTGAACATGTAATAAAAGAGCTTAAGTTTCATACACAATAATAAACTTACAAAAAAGATAAGAGAAGAAGAAGCTTATTTAGAGAATGTTGAGAGAGAGAGAGAGAGAGAGAGAGAGAGAGAGAGAGAGAGAGAGAGGAGGAAGATAGGAGAAGAGAACTGGCTAAATGTTGAAAACAGAATGAAGTACATAAACATACATTGCATAAGTTAAATACTATAACAAACCTTTCATCAAACGGTTAGCAGGCTTTTCTTAAAGAAGCATGGAAGGTGGAAAAAACATCAACCCATAAACATCCAACACATAAACACAATTCACCATCTTCCAAACACAACCAAAAACAAAAACCCATACACCATAAAAGTACAAACATAAAACTCATATAAACTCCAAAGCGTAGCAGAAAAATAGAGCACAACAAGGAGGGTTCTTGAAAACGAAAAAGAAGAATAGTACCAACACAGGATATGACGCTTCTTTGATGGTGACAACCACAACATAGGAGATGATGCTTCTTCGATGGTGAACCAAAAGGAAATACAACAGCTAACATGAAAACAAAGAGAGCTTCATTTTGGTGTTAATAACCTAGTAAAAAATGACGTCGTTTATTGTTAAACAAAATGATGTCGTTTTTGAAATTTCAAAAAATATACCATTTGGTGACTATTCAGAAAACTATTGCCAAATGGTGGCCCATTACAATTTAACTTGACCTTTGGCGGAAAAATTATATATAATATATAAATTTTATATAATAGTACCAAATTTATATAAATAAATAGAGAATTATGATTAAATATACTAATATATTACATAAGTAAGATATGAGAAAATTTATCTATTATCTATAAATTTATAAATCATTATACTAGATACAATTATTACCTATACATTTATATAACATTATATTAATTACCACATATAATTATTTTTATTGCAATATAGTTAAAATGGAAATCGATATTACATATTAATATCATATTCTTAAAAATCAAATTTAATATTATTGATAATGAATGTAAGTCTAAAAATAAATTTAGTCAACAACAATGTCATTTCTTCCAATTTATAAAACTACAAACACAAAATTAATTTATGTGACATAAATTTAAATTTTTATTAATCTCTTTTAAAATATATGATTTGACAATTTTATGTGGTGTCACAAAACTCTATTTATTACATAAAAATTCTATACTATTTTATAGAAATAAAATATTAAAAAAATTTGACAAATATAAAAATCTATACATATGAAAAGAATTGGTCACAATTTTTTAAATTCGTTGACAAATATGTACCTTTTAATGACAAATTGTCGCTAAAGGGGTAATCAATTGACAACGATTACCTAGAATCATCTCTAATTGTTTAAGATCAAATGTTTTAACATGTTAAAAAATGAAACCAAAACAACATCATTTTCATTTCAATTTAAATTAAAACACCAAAGCCCCCTACCCTATCGTTTTTGTCTCCCTTTATTCTTCTTTCATTTTCTTCTTCCATCGTAGTTCTTCTTCATTTCTTCTTCCACCGTCTTCTTCCATTTTTTGCTTCCATCATCTCTTGTTAATCGTCCGTCAAGGTTAGTCATCTACAATTTGTTCTTGATTTTTTCTACTTTCATTGTTATTGTTAAATGCTTTTATGTTCATCGGTTTTGCTAATGTGGTTTGAGGTTTCTGCCTTTATTTCGACTATTAATGATTAATTATTTATTTAAATGTGTTAATGTTGGTGAATAATGGAAAAAGATAGTGGTTTTGTTATTAGTTAGGGATGAATTTATGAAGCTTATGAAGTATTCGATTCGATGAAAGTTCTATAAGGGATATAAAGAAAGTTGACAGAAAAGATATTAAGTTATTTTTTTTTGCGATAACAAAAATAGAGATGTAAGGAGTGAGTGAGAAAAACTACAAATCCTTTTTTTTTAATGTTAGAGTTTTAAACTGGATTGGATGTATCCATAAATGCAAGAATAGCTGCCACTAAAAACCAAGAGGAAGGTAATATCTCTTCTTCATCTTCTATATTTTAGAATTATGGTTCTTGTAACTTCTTTTCCCTCTACCTAAATTTCCATGCTTATGACTTGAGGGTGGTATCTATATGTCCGTGCCCATGTCCATAAAATTATTCTTCAATCTTGATGCTTTTGATGAGAAGATGACTATACCTTAAGGCAACATAAGACTACAATAACACTACATTATTTTTATTTGTTTGTTTTAAATATTGAATATCTTGAATTTTTATAAAAATTAGGCATAGTAACAATGCATTTTCTTAAGTCATGCTTGAAAATTTTCAATGATTATTTCCAAGTCTTAGGGTTTTTTCTCTTCCATTTTTAATGATTCCTAGAAGTTTGTAATGACATTTTTGCAAAATTGATACTTGTTGAGACTCCTAGCTAATTTTGTTTAGCATTATTTCAATGATTTTATAGAGGTAGATCTCATAGTAGAAATATTGGTGAAAAATCAAATTTGATAAAGTAGGATTTCAACTTAATAAAAATGTAATAATGGACAAGGTTAGCGTGAAACAGATAAGTCCAAGTTTCATGCTCAATTTCAATGTTTGTTTGAATTAAAACTTATTATGTCAACTTCTAATAAGTTATCATTATGCTATTTAGAGCTTTGTCATCCATCGACCGTCATCTTTGATTGTCCATCCGTCCAGTTAAGCCGTCAAACTTTTGTTCAATTTTTAAGTTCTACTTTAATCGAGAAGAATTTGTGTTTAGGTTTTGTGTGATTGGAAGGAGAGTCTCAATTTTGTGTGTTGTTCGAAATTTTGTTGGAATGAGTTTGATCTCTTATAGATGACTCGAGGCATAATAAACCCCTAAGATAGTATATAGGCTGAAAACCCATGATGTAGCTTTGATGAGTCTTATCAGTGAATATTCCATGAGCCTAGAAGTCACAACGAGAAGGCCCTTTCTCGATTCATGTGGTCTAACAATACTACATACCATAATGTTTGTTTGAATTCAAACTTAGTATATGAACCTGTATTTCATAATTTTAGACTAGTAACATAAGAAATGCACCTATAATTATGGATGATTCGAGCCATAATAAACTCCTAGGATGATATATAGGTTGGAAACCCATAATGCAGCTCCGATGATACTTATTGGTGAAATATTCCACACGTCTAGGACTCACAATAAGAAGACCCTTTCTCAATTGTTATGGTCTAACAATGCCATATGGTCAAATAATACTAGAAGAAAATGAAGTACAAGCCAATCTTGTTGTAGAAAGAGATAAAGACTATATTGAGGATGAATTATATGACAATGATGATACTTTGGCTTAATATAATAGTGATAAAGAGTCGAATCATGATGTAATTAATGATGATGATTTTCAAGATCTTCATCATGATAATTGAAAGTAATAAAAGTGTTGTTTATATTGTTTGAAATGTAATGTTGGTAACAATTATGTTAATGCATATTGTTGATGTTTAATTTATGTTAATGCGTATTGTTGATATTTGAGTTATATTAATGCATTTTATGTGATGTTTGAGTTATGTTTATGCAGATTGTTGATGTTTGAGTTATAGTTATCCAATATAATGGCACCTAGTCAAAATAGAGGGAAGAAGGTGGCAAGTATCGAAATTGTTCCTCCCCCACAACAACCAGATCAATCAAATCCTATCCAAGAACAACAATCGACTTCATCCACCAATGAAGCCAGTTTGCATCAACCTTCATTTGCCTCAACTAGTATAGAGGGACCTGCATGTTTGTTAATCTTTAATACATACAAATAGACTTATGCTCAAATATATATTTACATGTTTAATGCGTATTTTCTTATCATTATTCATTTGGTACAGGTTCTAATATGAATTTTAGAAAAAGATGTAAAGGTATAACTAAAGGTTGTGAGTTGCAACAAATGAATGTTGAAACGAACATAAATTTGTCTGTACATATTGATACCTCGCAAGGTCGTCGCCTAGACAAGATTCAATCAACAAATTTGTCTAGTAAGTTGGGAGTAATTGCCAGAACTGAATTGCCTTGCCTAAAACATGTCAATTAGTTAAAGGAAGACAACTTGCTAGAGAATGCTTTGGATAAATTTTCAGTAAATTTTCAATTTATTAATTATATGTAGTATTGTTTTACTTATCTAAAGATTAATTTCATGTTTACTTGTTGTTTACATATGAAGTTGAATATGGTTGACCTTGACAACCTTGATGTTTTAAACTGTGTGACTTTACAAAGGACTAGGAATCGTCATTATCGACTGCATTAGTATTACAAACATTTTCCTTCAGATGAGGAGGCAAGGAGATATGTTTCCAAACGGATGTCCCCAGAAAATTGGAGCAATATGTGTGATTATTGGGCCTCTCCCAACATTCAGGTTTGTTTTCTTTCTCTTCACCTTTGCTTCCATTAATCTTCTTACACTATATAATAAATATTTCTTTTCTTTATTTAGGAAAAGTGTGATAAAGTAAAGGAAAACAGAGGAAAAATGAAAACTCCTCACAACCAAGGCTCCAAATTATTTGTTGTCCTATGAAATGAATATTTAAGTTCTTTGTTTACAAGGTTTAAATATATCAGTAATCACAATATTATTTATTGTGTTTAGTATTTTTTCCATAAAAAGAGTTAGAAGGAACTACATAGAGAAGAGTGTGATAGGATCACACTCTACAAACAAAGACACTATAAGGAAGATGAAAGGTGCATGTTTGATGAAGCACACAACAACTACGTAAGTATAAAAATTTGTGTAAATTTTAAGTTTATTTATTTATGTAGTACTAACTAATAATATTTGAATTGAATATTGATTTTGTTTTTTAAATTTTAGAA
>JANZLH020000367.1:62980-73352 GCA_026770325.2 Erythroxylum fimbriatum
TAAAATAATTTCAGAATAATTAAAATCACGATGAGTGTAGCTACTGTTTATACCTAAATAAATGACTACAGGTTTTATTATTAATATTAAAATGTGCATATCAATGAAAATTAACAAAATTTTAACATAGTTAAAATTTTAATTACTTTGAAATTATGTTTATGATAATCATAAAATATTGGATTGTTTTTCAGTATTTTTAAATATTATAGTTTAATTTAAATTTGACAAAAAGTATATATTTAAATTTAATATTTCATCAAAATATTAATTAGACTCTAACATTTCTGAGCTTTTTTAAAAAATTAATATTCCAAAACTATCTAATTTTAATTGTGAAATAACAAAACTCTTAGTAAAATTAAAGTTGTCACCTGTCAGATATGATACCTTTTTATTTTATATTAGCTTCACACTATCACATATTCTACATGATAGCATAAAAGCCAATGTTTTAAAAACTAGATCGGATATCAAAGCGGTAAAGAAAAAGTTTAACATTTAAATGTTCAACTGGTATTAAACTACTATAAAATCGGTATATAATAAATAAGAAGTAGAAATTTTGAATTAATTTACTTTTTAGTTCGGTTTAATTTATTTTAATAAATAATAACCCTTATTATTAAAAATGAATCAATTATTAATTAATAAGTTATTTTTGTAAATTACTCAATTTTATAACCAATCTTAATTAATTAAATTTTATTTAATAATATTTTTAAATTAAATTTTGATTAATAAAAGCAATATTTTTTAATCATATTTAAAATTTTTAATTTTATTTAATTTTTAACCAAATTTATAATAGTGTAATAATAATTCAACTTTTTAACCTTCATCATTCTCATTGTTTCCTTTTCAACTGTTTTCACCCTTTTGCTTCATTTTTTATTCTTCTCTCTTAATCTCTCTCATCACCGTAAGCATGGACTTAGATTCAGATCTCACCCTTTTTGATGTGAGCAAGGCTACACATGACGAATATATCGACAGACACCTCGATCAACGCGGCGCTAATCGAGACTTAATGTTACTTACTGGCCCTGCAAGTTGGACTGGGCTTAAAAGATTCAAGGCCGCGTTAAATTCATTCGTGGCTCGCGTGGTTGATGATGAACTCCAGAAGAATCAAGATTCTTGCTCGCAGATTCAGTTTGTCAGTTTGAGCCAAATTCTGGGCCCAAACAACCCTTGACAGGTGCGCACACTAGGCGCATATGCCAACGACCAACAGGCCCAAGCGCGCACTCCAGCGCACCACTTGGCCTTTTTTGCTTTGGGTTATTTTCCTTACTGGTTTTAAGACGATTTGGGCAGTGTTATTTTACCTATTTAGGCTAGGGATGTTGGCCCAATTTCGAATTATTTTGGCAACCATAAATAGTTGCCTTGACATTAGTTTTAGGGTTACACACACTTTGATAATTGAGAGCTTTGTTGTCGTAAGCTTTGTAAGGAATTTTCTTCACGTTCTTGTTGTTCTACGAACCCTAACTTTACTTATCAATTAATCTCAATTGTGGCGTATTGTTTTGGTTTAATTTTCTTGGTTTACTACTTGGTCTAGGTTGCTTGGACAATTTCGATCCTTGAGGTCTAGAAAAGTATCAAAAAGGTTTATTACAATCGACCACTGAACTAATCGACCACCAGATTAATGTAATATCTTAAAACTACGTAATATTGCTTGCGTCACATTCTGAAGGTAAATAACCTTATTCCTAATTTTCTCCCAATCCAAACTAATCGACCACCAGATTAATGTAATAAATTTAGACAGAAATAGTTCGCTGTAAAGATAACTGAATGGACATCTATGAAAACGTTTTTCCTCATAATTTCATTTCAGAATAGATAATAAACGATTACTAGGGTTAGAGGCTCCAGAAAAGGAGTGAGAACTTTGTGCGCTAGTTTCTCACAACAAAGTTCGCAACCTTTCAACCCACACACATCTACGAGCTAGTAGAGCCCTGCCCATGGCTGACTAGTCCTAACTACTACAAGCATTAGTACTTAACGCAAAATGCAAGCGCTTGTCATGACGTCATTTTTGTTTACACAAGACCCTGAAGATAAACCGTCTAATTTGAAAACAGAGTCTATAGTAAACAATAGTCTTGAATAATGCATGATGAGACAATATAGATGAAACATTTTTTTTCTTGTTGTCTTCCCGAAATGAGAACACCAATGAGATCATGGTTTGCCTTTCCAGAATCAAAACAAAGTACAAAAACGTTACAAATCGAAAAAGGAAAAATCCATTGCTCGTGAATCATCAAAATCAAATCCTTGTAAAGTTTTATTGTGAGCTAATTATGCCAATTTCGGAAGAAAAATAGCGGCTGGAAAATAAGGGGTTTAAGGAGCAAATCTACATCTCTCTATGAGGCTTCATGACTGTAAAATCCTCTTCAAAGGCCATGTCCATTGTTTGGACCACAAGTTCCTTCCAAGTTTTCTTTTATATACTGTATTAGGAGTCTAATTATTCTTAGTTTATATGTCCATCATACATATGTATATTTTTCGCTAGCTTATTACTGTTTTATCATGTTATCTACCCATTGTCCTTTGCGAGTTATAAACATGTCTGTACTTTTAAGGTCCTGGTGGTATAAGTAGTAATCGCATGATCTCCATGATGTGTTCTACCTTTCAAACTTCATAGTGCGGAGTTTGAGATGACTCATCATCCTCTCCTGCTCGGTAAGGGCATGGCGGAAGTGGCAGCGATGGCCGTAGGGACAGATATCGCCGGCAAGCACCATTCTGCAGACTTCAGTCTTGTAGCGAGGATGACGGATGACAGGGCGGAGCTCCTCAATCCCATGAGCAAATTGGCAGTGGTCACCGTATGGACACGCACTTGTCTCTTGCCATTTGTTGCACAGCTCAGTCTTGAACATGCCTTGGTGGTAAACTTCTAGTTCAAGTGGCTCCTCCTCTTTCTTTCCTCCACGCACGTAAACCCTTTGCTGCATATGTTTTCACCAGAAAAATAGATCATGGCCCGCATAAAAGATTATATATTACAGAGCGCTTAGTGAATTTCCATAAAGAGCCGACGGAGACTCGATGAAGTAGAATAAAAAGATTAACCACAAGGACAGAACCAAAATGAAAAAATAATTATAGGTAAAATTGAACCACTTGAAAAATAACTATTAGTTTGAAGATCAAGAATTGAAGATATGGCTCGGACTTCGGACCCATCACAACTAAACCGTCCATCAACCTAACCCGTAAAAATGTAAAATATGCCAACAATCATTATCATTTCAGGAACTGATTATTTGCAGGGAATTTCATCATACACGCGCGGAAAGAAAGATAAAAGACGAAGACTAATTTCTCGAGTTTTCTTAGCGTTCTGAACAAGCTTGCACCATAAGTTTTGGTGCCCCAAAGTAATACCCTTTTCTATGTTATACATTATGGTATCTTTGCCGCAAACCCAAATCTCCCTGGAATCACACGATTCCTTACAATTATCCTTACACGACTCACTTCTACCTTCCATCATCCATGGCCAATGTTTTCTGGGCCAGCTTTTGCTTCACGATGAGCATATGTATACCATTTGCAGCCCATTGTCCTCTAACCAACATCTTCCTCATGTCTACCTTGTGAAGTAATCTAACTACTACGTTTGTCACTTCATGCACAGACTTCCAAACAATGAATACAAAAGAAGGCAAAATTCAATACAAAGATCCTGAAGAAAACTCATTGTCCTTCTTCTTCTTCTTCTAGACCTCCCAATTCAATTAGGAACAAAATTTTAAATTGATCGGACGTAATTTCTAACATCACAAATAATGCATCAAAATAACTCCCAGAAAAATCAAACAAGTCGTCCAAGCAATATCATCAAATACTTGATAACATCACCAAATTAAAGGAGATCTGTTGGTACTAGTACTTACCGTTCCATTGAGTGGACTCGCTGCTCGAGGCCGAGTCGGTCCACGAGGTTTAGCCACACGAGTCTGGTTCATCATTTTCAAATAGCCATTAGACCTCACAGAAATACTCTTAGGCAAAGTAACCCTCTCGGTGTCCACGTTCTGCACCTCCATGACGCTCGTTGGACTCTCATCGTCGCACAATTCATCTCCACCGCCTTCAGATATGTTGCACAAACTGCGAAAAGCATCGGCGACATCGAACGGGCTGGTGTTGTAGTCTGCGTAGTATTTGTGGTTCTGGAGGGAGAGTGAAGCAGTAGTATTAGTCAGCAAGCTAAGCTGGTTGGTGAGCTCGTCGTTAAAAGATCGGAGAGTGGCGTTCTCTTGCCGGAGAGACTCAACTTCTCTGGCCTTCTCGCGGAGGTGCGTGAGGCACAAGACGTGGCGATTTATCATATCTTGGTGTTGCATTACCAATGGAGAGTTCAAGAGCGATGCGGACGCCTGACTAAAAATCGAGGAGTAACTGACATCGTGGTTTTGTAGATAGTCTATGGATTTTCCTGTGCCATGAAGAAGATCGGTGGCGACTGCGGATGATGCATTACTCTGCATGGTGGTTGAAGATTCCTGCTCTAACTGAATCGTAAACAATTAATGTCAACAGTATAAGTCTGGAGGATTTCTCATCAAGAAACACAAAGAATGAAAAAAGAACAACCCATAACAAAAGCATCTAATCAATTCATTGCATGAGCGGGTATCTCTGATCAAGAAAAGCAAGATTAAGCCATAATATATCATCTAAGTTATCATAGAGTATCAATGTTTTACAAGAACCTGAATGGCGGTGGATCTGAGATAAATGTGCTCTGGTTCTTTGAGAAAGAGCGAGAGAGAAGAAGATGGGTTTAGAAATGAGAGAGAAGACGAGGGTTTTTATACGGAAGAGAGAGAATGGGCGGGAAAGTTGTTTGGTATTGATGGGACCCACAGACATCATTCCCTCTCTCTCTCTCTAAAACCGTTTATAGCGAACATTCTCCCCTAACAGATCTCATTCCAACTTTGCCCCTTCCATTTATTCTTTTTTCAGAGCCGGGCAGCTGGGCTGTCGTGAAATATCTTTGGTCCTTTCAGTGACTTCACTGACATGTGGTTTTCGCATAGACAATAGCAGCGGTACAAAAGGTCGCATGCGTTCGGTTGAATACTGTGGACTCGGGTGATCTATCTATTGCTGTTAAATTGGACTATAGTCTATATATATATATATATATAATAAATAAATTATAAATTAATTAATTTTTATAAATTCTGAATAATTTATTTTTAAGTTGAAATGAATATCAAACCTCCTCTACCATGAATCGAAAATTGAACATTCTTTGTTATGAATCCAAATTTGAACCTCTTAAACTAGAAGATGTATTTAACTATAACAGTCATAGGTAAACAAAATTCAGAGCATATATACAGGACTGGTTGTATTGTTTTCGTGCTATTCATATGGAAAATTTTCGTAATTCACCAAGCATTATCAAGCGTTTGTTCAATCTTATCAGTCAATTGTACCATTCACTAATTAATAGTAGTGTTAAATTATCAAAGTATAGAAATTGGCTTCCATCAATTTATATAAAATCAAGTTCGAGTTTAACAAGTACATACAACAAGTTTGAGTAATTCTAAAATTCAGGAAGCCAAGCCAACCAAGAAATAGGAGAACATAATATGCACTCAAAATAAAAGTTTTAGAATACGAGGTTTTATTGCTAAGCGATTCTGTTTGAAGATTATAATATACGCCGGGCGTGAATCTAAAAGCTTATTAAATCCATAAAAAGCCTTGTTTTATCTCTTGTAAGTACTGTATTTCTCTTTGGAACTAGGTAAACTTGGGTAGGATCAAAAAGGTAAATATCGTTTGACTAGGGAGATTAATTTCTTCATTATATGTATAATCATCATATGAATATTATTGAACTCCATAATGTTGAGTGCAACTTGAACCCATTTATTTTTTATTGACTTGAGGAACTGAAATAATTCAGACATGCTAAAATAACAAAAAAGAACCAATAATTAAATTAATATGTCATAATTTGGCTAATCGTACGTTCTCAATTATTTGGTGGGTCAAGTGTAAGCCAAACCATTTCTCGCCTGCATTTGCTAGCCACCTTACGAGGAAAGAGAGCAATAAAGTGAATAAACTGAATCTCTTAATCATCTTTTTCTTTCTGTTTTTTTTTTTAAATTTTCATAACATGATACCAAATGAATTGAAGTTTGATTAGAAATGAATTAAAGATGATAAGGTGGTGAACACAGCTAAGGGAGACAGTAAGCAGGTGTCTATGGCGGTTAGAGAGGCATTTGATTACAAAGGTCGCTTGGTTTTCAAGACAATTAAGGGATAGAGAGGGTGGAGGTTAGAGGAGGGGCCTGGGCCTGTTGGAAGAGAGGTTTTCAATTTGCAAGTTGTAAAAATAAGATTAAGACACTTGACATACAAGAATAAGAAGAAGAACGAAACGGCATGGTCATGATGCTTTCTTTTTTTTTTTGGTTTCAGTTAAAAGGAGAGAAGGGTTTGCTTCTATATTACAACTATAACAACCTCATATTTGGTCCAATAGTTCCATTCTCAAAATTCCACATATGGTATCAAAAATGGTTGGTGACCGAACAAAAAGCTCTGCCGATCCCACTATTTGGGGAAAAGCACTCACTTGGTTTTCAATGTCATGGTTGTTAAGTTAGCCGCACTATTTTTATCAATATAACCCTTTTGCGTGGAAGTTGTAACACATAAGTCAAGTTTCTTCTTCAATTTCATTGCACTTTGGTCATGTTTACTTAAGATGTTGTTGAGTTTAATCATGCCAAAACCACCCGGCCTATTCTCGTTATGCCAAAGGAGAACACAAAACCAACCTCCACCCCACCTAAATATTCAATGTTGTTTGGTCATGGAAACTATATATTTCGACCATCAGAAACTAGGCTGCCCATTAGTCATTACAAGACAAAATTACCCTCGACTTTTTTCTTTCATTCCTCTGTATAGTTGGGTCCATCTTAAGTAAACCTTTTACTTATACTTCATTCGTAAGAACATATGAAATAAATAGCAATTTACTAATAGTGGATAGGAATTTTATACATCCTCTTTAATATCTTATGTTTGAATTCCAAAAATAATCTTTGTAACTGGTACATGAGCTAACCTGTTAGCAGACTTCTACTTTTCAGGATTGCATCTCATCTGTAAATATTCACAACAAATAGTTTTGGTTTACATCGAAGGTTGGTAACTCAGGATCTGAAACATCAAAATCGAAACGATTTAGGCAACTTTAACATGCTACAAACCAGACTTAAAAATAAGGTTACAACGTTTGACCACAAACATAAAACTTAAGAACATGAAACTTGCTTCATGTCTAACTTCTTTTTCTTCATTTTCTATTTTCAATTTTTAACTTCTTAGTGTTTGGTTGGGTCGGCTGTGCTAGGCCCAGGCCTATCTCCACACGTCCACGGCCCGCCAGACCCATCAGGTGTTAGACTCCCATGCAAACACAAAGATCTACGTAAACCTAGCATCCACAGCATATATAAGGTACTATTCCTACCGAATTGAGGTATGAGATTACAACCCTACTTTTCTATACTTTCAGCAGTCAAAACCTACACCAAAGAGACTGACTTGAGCGTTGGAGGGGCCTCCCAGGAGTCAACTCCCGGCCCGCCTTTATTATTTTGCAAGTATTCCATTGCCAGAGTCGCATAGATCATGGATCAAAACAACGATGTCCAGCCTCGGCAAAATCCGGCTGAACCAATTATCAATAATAAAAACATATCTAACTCTAATTAACAATAAAACAAAATTTTATTTTCTAAGAGTAAAATAAAATAATCATAACAAAAGTTAGATGACAAATCCAATCTTGCCTTTATAATTATAGCTTTTGCATTAGTTGTCTAATCTTTAATCTATCAGGCTTTTGTTTGTTCCGTGACAACTCCTTTCTTGCAGTTGCGTTCCGAAGAGTGATTTTCTTTACGACAGAATGAGACCTTTGTTCTGTTAGAGTTTTCCAATTTTGTTTGAATTTAGAATGTAATTTATCATAAAATTATCTTCCTCCAATAAGGTTAATAAAGCCTTTTGCATTTTTAAATGAACAAAAAAGAAAAAAAAACAAATTTTAGTAAGTAATAATGCTATAATTGAAATTCTATTGACAACAAAAATATAGTTTCTTTTAGGATAAAAGTATTATAAATATACTGCAGACAAATTAGCTAAGTATTAGAAAGTGTTACACTTATTGGAGTTATTTAAAATATGGATAAATTACATTCATAATGATATCTAAATTGGTTTAGTGAATCCCTATAGCATAATTTTTATTCAAAATTAGTGTTATGATAGTAAAATTATTAGTATTAAGAGTTTATTGTTTTAAAAAAAAGTATTAAGAGTTTATGATATTGAAATGAAATGACTATTATAAATTAAAATTATTTGAGAAGAGTATTAGCATAAATAATTTGATATTTTCCTTATATAATGGACATTTTTGTCAGGGCATTAATAATAATAAAAGAATAAATATATTTGCAATAAATTGAAACTTTAAATATTTGATTGATATAGTTTATAATTATATCTAGTATTATAAAATTATATAAAGTTCTATATTTAAATTATAATTTACCCAATAATATATAATGACTTAATCCAAAATTATTTTGAATGAGTTCTAAGTATTCTCCAAATTTTTATCACTAATTTAAATGTACCAATGATAGAATACCTATAGTTAGAGTTGTTAAAAATTATATTAGGAAATATCGAACGTTAAACTTGTTAACCCAATAGCAAAGGATTATCATAAAACATGTAAACATAAAGCGATCAAATATGATGATGTTATCATTCAATTAGATTAATAAAGTTTATACACAACAATTAAGGTAATTTCTTTTCTTTTTTGTTATTTTTAAAATTATATTGACTAAATATATATAAATTAACCAACTTATTTATTCCGTAAGTTAAGTCACAAAATTAAATAATTTGAATTTTAATAAATAATTTGAATAATTAGTTTTACATCTTAAGTCCAATTCTACCTATCGAATGCGTGACAAACTTTTATCCAATAATGGAACCCAAATCGTTAAATTCCAATATCGATTTATTGTTAACAATATATCTATCAAAAATTATTTTTTGTTTAATGTTTTTATATAATTATTTTTATTATATGATTAAATTATAATATTTTGTATTGTTTTAAATTTTATAAATTTTATATTTGCATGATAATTAAATAATCTTTTTTCATATCAATTGTAGTTTTCTTTATATGAGAAAAATAATATTAATAAAAATAAATAAATTATTG
The DNA here is from genome assembly GCA_026770325.2 of Erythroxylum fimbriatum. Lineage (NCBI taxonomy): Eukaryota > Viridiplantae > Streptophyta > Magnoliopsida > Malpighiales > Erythroxylaceae > Erythroxylum > Erythroxylum fimbriatum. Next base: position 72,324 of record JANZLH020000367.1, read on the forward strand.
TTATTTTAAATTTTTATTATTATAATTTTTGAGACATGATTGCTATAAAATTATAAATTATATAGCACAATATATTTAACGACTAATCGACAATTATAAAAACATTTAAGAACTATTTTATAAATTTAAAAAATTACCCAAAAATAATACCTGATATTGACTGGTACAGATAAAATACTGTATTATAACTAAATTCGATATCAGTACTGATACGATATCCATAACATTAGTCAATATACATAGTTGAACCAGAAGTTTTTCTAAACCAGAATACTCAGACCGTAAGCTCAATTAAACTTAATACTCATATTCAGTCTTGATCCAATTTGAATATGAAAATCCAAACTTAAATTCAAACTCGATCAATCTAATCCGAGTTCAAGCTCAATCGATTTTACGTCAGAGTCCTAATATACGAATCCAAACCCGAATTCAAACTTTATCAACCTAACCCGAATTCAAACTTGATCAACTTTACATCCGAATGCAATTCCTAAGCTCTGGCGTGAAGACAATTTACCTTTTCAACCCAACCACTAGTTGGACCAACCCCAAAGTCAGGCGGGTGCTTAAAGAGTAAATAGCAGCTGGTAAGCACGCGAATCAAGGTCGGTGTAGTCTTTGTTACAGGATGAACTTTACATCTCCGGTTACCAGCGATTCATAAATGCAAAATAGGGCAAGTCCATGCGTCTATTAGGAATAGTTATTAACCCGTCAAAATTACCTCACTTTTCCAACGATTAAAAACAAGCGGAAAAGCCAAAGAGCACCACAAGAAGTTACCTTCCATGTTAGTGTCTCAACAAGAGATCAGTTTCATGAAACAAGCCGTACATACGGATATTTCATGATATCAAATAATAGTATATTGAAGTTTTGAAATAAAATATGTTCCATTCCATTATCTATCGGATATATTTTATTTAAAAGCACCAGCAAGAAATGACCTCCAAGTACGTAGGAAAATAAATTAATAAGAATTGCATCTACTATCGTACAAATGAGGGTGGATCATAAAACTCAACA
>JANZLH020000367.1:123720-134519 GCA_026770325.2 Erythroxylum fimbriatum
CTTAACCAATTCTATACATTTTATTATTATCAAAACATAAGTAGGATTTAATTTGTCAACCACCATTGGTCCAACACGTTGTGGACACCAGGCTCATTTTTACTTGAGCCTGAGGCTCTTTGTGCACAATCCTGAGCTTTAAACTATTTCTCACGTTAGTCACTCCGGTCATAACTCCTTTATCTAATCATGCATATCAATGAAATGTATCAATCCATATGTCATGCTTTCAATATCCTTCATTTTGATATTTGCATGCTATATAACAAACTTTTTGCATCAAAGTCCAGCATTCATCATTCATTTATTCACACATTTCGTATTACACAGATAGTTCAAACAAAAGCATATATAATTGAGTTTACACATCTAGGTTAACTCATAGTACGCTCCAGAATAGCTATTGCCTTGATGATTTGGCAATGTCTGGATGTTGGCGATCAACTTGTGCGTCTATAGTCAAGTAATACATATATAGTTCACAATCACTAATTTTCTAAATCATATGAATATGCAATCATGCGCATGTATATATGTCATGTTTAATGCATGCTCAATTGACCTTTCTGAGTATGTATTCTTAATCGCAAATCTTGACCGTTCAATTATTATAGCCTGTATATAACCACTTTGCATTCAGGTTTATACCTTGAGTAAGTTTGATTACCTTTATTCTTTTAACAGCTCATAATTTCCAGATTTAGATATATTGATATCAAGACAATCCATTCATTAAGTAATGACATCAATTAACAACCTAAACTTATTAAACCCTTAACCAATTAATTAAGCAATAATCTAGGTTCATTTCAAGCCTGAATCAAGTCTAAATACGCCAATGTAGAGTGACTTATCCTCATTTTGTTCAACAAATTCACAGAACCAAAATTATCATTTCAAAGCTTTGGCCACGATCATGGGGGACCTTCCCATGATCGTGGGATGAGTGCCGATAGTTCGCTATCTAATTTCCTTTAATTTTCCAGATTCAAACACCTTCATTCCAAATTCAAAACACCTTCGTAATAGTCCATTAATTATACCTCAAGTATACTTAATTATACTTCAATTCCTTATCAATTTCATTTCAATTTCCAGCTCAAAATCATTCATTTAACATCTCATAAACAATTGTTTTTCATAAAGCTGAAAAGAACATAAAATACCATTCTTGCATCATTGTCCCAGCACACATTTAACACCAATACCTCAATCAATCGATCCCCAATTCATTTATCAAGTTTTATTATTTTATATCACAAGGGATCAGTATTTTACCTTCTTAATAAGCTCAAATACCTCCTCAATTATCAAGCTAACCTAGCCTTCCATGCATGCAAACACAATTCCAAGAACAAGATGGGAGTTAGATGATAAGTCAAATTAAAAAACCTAAATCATGAATGCGAACTTAGATGATAAGTCAAAAGAAAATTAATTTAGAGTGATCATATGATCACCATATCTATCTTAAGTTGTCAAATGATAGTTTAGAATGATGAATTTAAGAGTAGATAAGTGATTATCTAAAAATAGAAACTTAAATGATGAATTTAAAAGTACAAACGTAAATTGGTTTATGAAAGACATACACTCCAATTTAATAAGAGTTAATACCGTAACACATGACTCTTACTATGAGTGTTGAAACAACTATAAAAATTATTAATATAAGTTATAAGATCCCAACTTATATTGTATGAGACTCTAAAGGATAAGCGTACCTTATAATGTATCATTAGGACTCTTGTTTAATGACTAAGAATTAAGTTTAAGGTTTATTACTTTAGAATGTTACCAGAAGATTATGATTGATACGATCTTACGAGACAATTCTAGGAGAGCAAATTGCATACAATTCAAGAGAATTTAAAAAAGAGGAAGGCCATTTTGGTTGGTAACTCACATAATAAAAATTTTGTATTCAAAGGTGGATACCAAATCTTAGTAAGAGAATTGAATATACTTTTGAAATGATGAAATAAATGAGATCAAAGAAGATTAAAATGCAAGATATGACCTATACAAAATTTATTCAATGATCGATTAATTAATTGAGACATCATATATTCCTAACAAACATATGACTATAAGTTCTCATGGTATGCTAGTCGCACAGGTTATTAGACGAGCATGAGAACATGTATAAACTTTATTGACTAAACCTATCATATGTGAAAGGGAAATAAAAATCAAAAGGACACACCTGATAAGTTTAAAAGTGACCTTTCAATTGTTAATTGTTAATAATTAGTTAACATCTTGACATTATCTATAAATATGAGATAATGTTCACTTAAACAAGATTAATGATAATCTTCTGAAACACACAAATACGCAAAAATAATTTTTGCATGGAAGAAAAGTTTCTTCAAAAAATTCTTTACCTTGCTCATCCAAGTAAGTGATAAGTTTCAATATACATATCCGATCCTATGAATCATTTATCTATTTTAAATTTTCTTATAACAAGAAACTATAAAATGATTTTAACTAATTAGAAATTTGACCAAAAATGATGTTGACCTTACTTACTTAAGTAATTAACAATGCATTCCCCTAATTTATACATTTTAAGAGGAATGAATCCCTAAAACAATATTATAAAACAAAAATATTATATTTTTAAACAGAATGGTCAATTAATTTGAAACTGCCTATGATTGTGGGAATGATCTGGGGAGAATTTGGATATACTCGAACTAAGTCTGAAATATTTTACCAACTCGTCCGATCATGGACTTGAATGAATAAATAAAACTTTGATTGAGTTTTAACTCCACTAAAGCTAATTATCTCTCGGTTCCATCACTCCATATTAGTACGAAATAATTACATTTAAGCTCGTGAACTAAACAAATAGTTATAATTAGGAGGAAAGCATTAAATAAGGTTGTTAGCTATCGCCTTTAATGAAGCAATCAAGAAAGTAGCAGATCAAATGACTAATTGGAGTATTCACACTGCTTTTAGATCAGTTAAAGTCTAAGGATATCGAAAGAGTTGTAGGTCTTAATGATTCTCTTCCGTCGGAGCTTCAGTTATGAAGAATTTATATTTTATAATAACGCCTCTGTTCTTTATAAAATTTGCCTAGTATTTCTCCATATATTAATTACATTACTTTAGTTCTACTCACGCTTTCGACGTAATTTTGACTATTGAATCCGCAGCTTATCAAGTGAACCAGCACCTCCAAGTAAAATGAAATGCTGGTAATCTATAATGGTAAGAGACGTGCGTCTCAACGCAACAAAACCTTAAAGTTAGGGGTTCGAATCCTTGCCACTCCCTAAAGACAAGGAACAGGGACAGCTCTTGCCATTCGAACCCCTGACCTCAGGGTTTTGTTGTGTTAAGACGCACGCCTCTTACCAATGGTGAGGGTCCTTGCCACTCCCTAAAGACAGGGAACAGGGACAGCCCTTGCCACTCTCAGGGACAATACCTGACCCGTGAGGGTCCCGACCCAAATCAAAAAATAACTCAATGGTAAGAGGCGTGCGTCTCAACGCAACAAAACCCTGAGGTTAGGGGTTCGAATCCTTGCCACTCCCTACAGACAGGGAACAGGGACAGCCCTTGCCACCCTCAGGGACAATACCTGACCGGTGATGGTCCCGGCCCAAACCATATAGTAATCAACACAATTTGGGATACTATACTCAAAAGGTGGTAGATGGGCGCATATATACTAAAGATTACTATAGATTTAGTTAGTTTATTTTTATTCTAGCTTCATATATATAAAGTTGACAAGAGCTTTTAAAATTAACTTGTCATAGGGTATCATTCAAAATGAAATTAACGTTGTAGAAATACCTTTTTCATTTATTTTTTTAAGTATAATTTAATAAGCACATTAAGCCAAAAACCAAAACCAAAAGTTAAGTCAACGTATCCGGTACGTAAGATTCTTTTCTTTGTAAAAATTGCGAGAAATTTATACATGTACGCAACCTTATTTTTGTAGTTTTTACAAAGAGATTATTTCTTTTATTAAAACCTATAACCTTACTATTACAAAGGAGTAAAACCAAAGGTATATGTCGAAAATTAAAAACATCTCGTCCTTTGACTCAACTATTCTCTCGAGTCAGCGGCAAATTCAGCATTTAACTCTCCTATTTGAGGTATGCCATTAAAAAATTAATTTCTTTATCCTCAATCATTAAATAGAAAGTTAATACAACACTTTTATTTAATGGAAAACTTTCCTCGTTTCCCTCATCTAGCATTCAAGGTAACTAACTTATAACAGTCAAAGAGTCCAATGCAGTACAGGTTGACTTATTGTTCAAAGAGCAAAGGATTTGGACGGCTGACCAAGTGGGTCCATCCAGAATGGGACCCACAAGAGTAAATATGATATTGTTTTACTTGTTTTGTCAGAAGCAGACTGGTATTCAAAGGCATGGAAGTGGTAATGCCTAATGTGTTTAAGTCTCTTTCTCATTCTCTATATAAATCACTGACTCTACTCTTCTCCGTACCATTAGGCTTATAGAATTTAATATATCTCCTGTAACCAATTGGTCCAAAGTAGTGACGTCGAGCTTTTGTTAACCTAGTTTCTGCAACCTTTGTCATTCGTCTCTAGCCTCTACACTCTTTTGGGGTTCTTCAATCTTCCTTGTTCAAAATAGAAAATATTGGAAAAGGAACTTGGAAGCAAAGAAGAACTGAGCATCGTTTTATTCTGGTGTTTTTTCTCATTCGTCGGATCATTAAAAGAACTTTTTTTCTTTTTCTGCTCAAAAAATGAATGACGTGAGAGAGTTGCCATGTACTTTCGTTCCTAGCTATGCCCGAGGCCTGGAAATTCTGGTGGTGGATCATGATACAACATCTCTTATGTACCTAGCATCGTTGCTTGAACAATACACTTTCAAGGGTAAAGCAATAAGCCTTTCAATGTTTGTTTTACTTAAAAGTAAATTAAGTCTCTTTTTGAGTAATTTTTCTGCAAAGCAAGGAGAACCTATTTTGATTCTTCTGAAAACTATGTCACAGATTGTATGCTACTACATGGTAAGTAGTATCTGCTTTAGCAAATTTTATAAATATGACTTGATTATCTATTAAATCTTGTGGGAATGATAAATTTCAAGTATTATGATATTCAATATTGTGCTTTTTACCATCACATAGTTGGTTTTTTGTACTTGTAATATACTCAAATTATTCAACTGTTTTCAATCAAAAGGGATGTAAAGCATAAATTTTCATTAATCTAGTTCAAGGATTTGATCACAAGAAACAGTATTGAAATAAGAAAATGCTATTAGAAAGAGTTTGCTAAAATTTTACCATAAGACTTCAGGTTTATGCGTAAGAGATATAATCTAGCTCTCTTTTTTTGTAGGGAATCAAGCATCATAAAGGTGATGAATTTAGAGTTGGAATAAGTTAAAATTTGAGGTTTATCATTTTATCTGTTTAATTAATTAATATTTTTCAGATTTGTGGTTTTATGTCAATTTCTTGCTTAGATATTTAATCTTATATAGAGTTATAATTTCTTACACAAAATTGACGCACATTGCAGAGGAGATTGACATGATTAATTCAATCTACGAATCTAATTTAGATGATGATTTCCAAATTGCAGCATTGTTCCTAGACTAATATATCATCCTTTTGTTGTCTAAAATAAAATACATAGAAACCTCACCAACCTTTATTTATTTACTCACCGATTTTGATTTAAAAAAAAATAATTTTAGTCTTCTTTTGAATGAAAATATATAGCAGTAAGAGTAGCAAATTTTGTACAAACGTTAGTTTCTCTAGAAACGTCCTTTGACCATGATTTTTGACTTGACTACTATACAATGTAGCAAACGGATCCCATTGGGAAAATAGATGGAAAAAAAGTAAAATAATTTCCCAAAAAATATAATTTACGCTATTCTAGTTCTTCTTCAATTCTTTGTCTCATATTTGGTCTGATTAAAAGTCATCTATTTTCTTTCAGTTACCACCACTGAGCTAGCATCAGTTGCTTTATCGATGATGCAAGAACCAAAGGATAGATTCAAACTTGTAATGGCAAGTCTAAACATGCCGGAGATGGATAGCTTCACTTTTCTGCACGCGATGCGTGAGAAGGAGATCCCTGTTATTTGTGAGTTCCCACTTCCCAATCTCTATATGTTAACAATTTTCTTTTAACCTAACTGAGGTTTACATGTTTCTCTTTGTGTTAGAGTTCAAAATTTGTTGGTGGAACGTTTACATTTCTTCCTCATGAAACAAACTTCCTGAAATTGGCTGCTCCTTGCAGTAATGTCGTCGAATAGGAGTATAACTGAGGCTAGGAAGGCCCTAGCAGCTGGCGCATGTTTCTATCTTGACAAGCCTATTTGCCTGGAAGATCTAAAATACCTGTGGCAGCATGTATACAGGAAAAAAAGAAGAGGAGCTTTTCAAAGGGAGAATCTTATGTCAGAAAAGAACCAGATTGACAGCAAGAAAGCAGGACTATGGAAACACGGAAAATATGCTAGGCCTGCCATTGCTAGTACTCATGAGCTCCATGACGCTTGTAATCTACACAACAAAGGAAAGGGCAAAGAAATTGAAGGAGAAGCGTTGCATGCTAGTCATGTAAATAGAAAAAGGAAGGAAACTGAAGCAGATATAGATCCAGATGCTGAAACTTGCATAAAAGAATTAGAAAACGCCTGCATTGATCCATATTTGACGACCCTAGCGACTCCCAACCAAGTTGAGATAAAAAGGAAGAGGTCAAATGATGATGAGAAAGAGAATGAAATGATTGGAAAAGAAGTTGGTCTTGACTTTGAACAAGATAATACATGTAAAGTCATCAATGAGGAGTCAGACGAGAGTAATGAAAAAGAAAGAAGAGCTAGCGCTGATGAAGAAAAGGAAAAGGAAATGTTACACTGTAAAGAAGAAGAGAAAATAGGAACAAGCAACCATGAAGAAGAGACGGAAAAGAAAGGGAAAAAGTCGCGCATGATCTGGACTCCACAGCTTCACCGCAAGTTCACTGCTGCCATTAGTGCTTTGGGCAATAGCAGTAAGCCACTAAACCCTAGCTCCTTCTTCTCGTCAATACTTAATTCCAAATTATATCTTTAAAGCAATGTTATTTTTTCTATACTAATTTCCTTTGGGTTAACATGTATAGGAGCCCGCCCAAAATCGGTACTGAAGTTGATGGACGTGCCTAATTTGACACAACGGCAGGTAGCTAGCCATCTTCAGGTAATGATCCCTACTCTGCCTAAAGTCACTTGAAATGTTAAATATCAATTGTTATTTGTTATTTCCGTGCAACTATTTTGTTCTCAATTCTAATTCATGGTCTAAACATCATATGTTACGAGCTTTAATTTCTAGCTAGCATGTTTCACAACAACTCGATTCTTCTCTTTTTTCTTCTGCTGTAAACGTCGTTCAAATTAGAAAACAACGTACAATATGAAAGATCAAAAGTGTCTAAATCATGCTGATCAGATGCACAGTATAATATATTTTGGAATTGTTTGCATTTGTTTTAATTCTACAATTTTAAGATGTGATTGAGTAGAATTAAATCAACATTATTGTAAATGGTCTCATTTGTTGTGTGTCAAATCAATACTCCTCTTTGTATCTTACTTTTCTTGACAGCGTAATCCTGGCCATGACATTCTAATTAACAAGGCAAAAATATTACTGTTACAACAAAATTGGAATTACGTTTGTTTCCTTTGGTATTTAATATTCTTTTTCCCATTCATGTTTTGTTCACCATTGAAGGAAATTTCTCCTTTCAGAAATACAAAGCACAAGTGCAACGGCTTCGCGAGTCTATTGCCCTTGATGCACCTCCAGCGAAAGACAACCGACAAAACTATGGAATTTCGTCAATTCTTGACACTTCAGAACTTTTCGAGAAGAGGAATCTAAGAAGCCAAAATTTCAACTTTGGACTTGGAGGTTAATTATCGTACTCTTCATTCCTACCATTAAAGTGCATATTCTGACATTAAAAAAACAAAGAAAAAAGAAACTTTATATTGTCTGCCAGATCTTAAATAATACATATGCTTGTTTTCTACATAACAAGCGTGAAATTTCAGTGACATTATAATTACGATTAACCTGATAGTAATTATAGGCGCATTTATAGCACCGGACTTCAATCTGGGACCAATTTCTGATACATTGGAAAGCTACACAGTTTAGAACCTTAAAGCATGCTATTCACAATATTGGAAAGCTACACAATTTACAAGGTGATTGATGATGGTGGTGCTGCATATATAACTCCACTCTTAAGATTTCTGAACTTTCTTCGGCATGCAGAATGAATGTGGAAGAGAAAGAGTCTTTAAAGTCTAACCTATAATTAGCTATTGATTTTCCTCTAATTTCAGGTGATGCATTTCAGTTCTCACAAGGATCAGAGAACTTTCTAACTCAAAATCTAAGAGACAAACATGGTCAAGAGGCACCAACAGGAAAGTTACGAGACCTAAATTCTTCCTCAGTACAATTCACTTTAGACGATGTTATTAATGCAGTCAAAATTGCTACAAGCTTCAACAATTCGAACCAAAGCCCAGATGATATGGCCAATTTGAGTCCTTATTCAAGAAATGCTCATAATTCGGACAAGGTTCTCTCAGGGTTCTTGAACCGGAAACAGAATATGGGTGCTTCGTCTATTCTGAATCCTCCTTCAAATGTTGCCTCTGCAGACAAGTTCTGTATTGACTTCTCAGACGATAATAACCAGTCTCTTGATGTTATGGAAAACTCAAACAATGAGCTCAATTCATCCAACTTTCTGTCAGGTATCAGTATGGGGATTGAAGAGCCAGAAGCTATGGGAATCTTCAAACCGACTTCATCCAGTACATACGAATGCCCAGTACATTTCTCTGGTGTTGGATCAATTCTAGATTATACTTCAGGCATGGCTCGTGACAATATCACGCGTTCTACAAATTTCAATGACAGATGCCAAGAGATGAATGGCATGACAATTGCAAGTCCTGCAACAGGAAATATGAACACCTTAGACAACTATTTGATTAACTCTACAAACAAAAACCATGGCTTGGATAATATGGATTTCCTAATTTCTGCGTCAAGTAGTTTGCAGAATACAAATGATTTCCAGACCGAGTTCACTGACGGAATGCAGGCGCCAGGATTCAGAGCAGTTCCAAAGCCTACAGTGGGAAATGTCTTGAATGCAAATTTATTTTCAATAAACTTCAGTTATAGCAACCAAGAGTCAGATTATGCATCAGTTTTAAATCATACTTCAGGTGAAGTGCAGAATACAGGAAACTTGTCAGCATACACCATGGCTGAGAATCAAGAGATGTGTGCTATGGCTCTGTCAAATTCTACCACCGCCCATGCACCGAATGCATACAATGCTCGAATGGACTTCAGTTACGGAAACCAAAAACTGATTGAGAGCGCTATTATAAATCCTCCCGCAATCAATATGATTCCTGTAGGCCAGGTTCGGGTAAATATCTCTGATGGAAATCAAGAGCCAAATTGTCCTTTGGCCTCTCTGTTAAATCAAAATCATTCACATTCAGACAGTAATGGTCTATTGACTATTCAAGAGGAAGAACCTACTGATATCAGAGGGTTGTCCCCTGAACCAAATCCAGGCAATGTCGAAAGCTACTGTGAGTGGCTCAGAAGCTTTCTACTGGATAGCAGTCCGCAACAATGATTTCATGGTATGCCTAAAATTAACATTGGGCCATCAACCACAACTATGTGCTTCAATTAGTCCGGCGTATCAACCATGTGGTTTAGATTTTTTCAGTTAGTAAGCTCGAATCACAATTTGTGCCTAGCATGTCGATCATATAACGATGTTATTTATTTTCTTTTTCAGATAGAAGATGAAGCAAACGAGTAGAAGACAACTACATAGCTCATATGAGAAGATGCTTGGGAACTTCCGAACATCTGTTGCACACTAGGATTAATGATACTGTTGTTAGAATTATAAAGACGAGAATTGCTACTTTTTTCTTACTATAGTGAGTGTGCGGACATCCGAAACTTTTACGGTGTATTTCTTGATGGTGCTGAATTTGACTGATCAGAAAGATATTTCAACTATCCAGAATGCAGAAAGCTAGTCATCCCGATGTAGGACAGTACAAAAGCATATCTTAATTGCCATCTAAATCCTATTTTAATGTTAGGATTGATATTTCAACTAGATTGTTGCAGTTTTCGGAACAGCTGTGACCGAACTGCAATTAATTTGTATACTTGAACTAATTTACATACACAGATTGCAACAGTGTGACCCACGACCCGTTACTTTCCTTAAACCTGAGTTGCAAATAACATAATAGTCGAAGTCAACAATGTAGAGCAAATTCTAACTTGGAAACATTTACCTAACCTGTTTCTTCGTAGAAAAAATTATTACCTTAGTTAACCCTTGACGAATATACTTCTATATCATTGGGTAGTTCTTTTAAGATGCAAGCAACACATCACGTAACTAATGTGTTCAGCCGTAGGGGTTTTGAGGAGCGCAAATCACCTGTCCAATTTATTCTGTCTTACTCTGTCGAAGAGTAAGACGACGTCGTTTCTGGTAGCACAAATCGCGAAATTTGAAGACAGAGCAGATGACAACATCAGAGTAATAAATGCAAGCCGCCTACCAGCTTGGCTCGGAGAGAGAAGAAAAATGAATAGCCATACGTACATCCATACATACAATATCAACATGGCGTCGTTCTTGTAATTTATATACATGTTGACCTTGAATACAAATTGTTCAACCT